>CAKJTD010000018.1:0-185744 GCA_917499995.1 Ichneumon xanthorius
CCGCTTGAAAACGATTCTAGCCTACTCGCTCATTCTCGCACTTCAACCGACAGCAGTTGAATTTAATCAACATACAACTTCCCATACAAAAAAAATAAAAAATAAAAAAAAATAAAGAGAAACGCGTTCTACCCGCCGCGCGAATGAACGCCTCAAACACCTCCTCGTCCTTCCATTCAGAGGAACTTGACTATAAACAATAATTATCCGCCGACAAAACCGGGGAATTAAAAAAAAAAATCATTCGAAGACGGAAAACCGAATCTTAACTCTCAAACATATTGTATTTGTTTTCCAGCCACGTTGGGCCCGGGCAACGACTAGAGTTTTCAAGAAAAAGTTCTGGCGCTACGGTAATGCGATATCGCGCATACCGTGTCTCGGATGATATCCGAGGCTCGAGAGAAATTGTAAAGCTTTCTCCTCTCTCTCTCTCTCTCTCTCTCTCTCTCTCTCTCTCTCTCTCTCTCTCTCTCTCTCTCTCTCTCTCTCTCTCTCTCTCTCTCTTTGTTTCGTAACTCAAGTAGTTTCCAAGATTGTAATGCAGCCAACGCAGGAGCATGCTGGATTATCAGAAATGCGATTGGAGATGAGATTTAACGTAAAGTTTGCCAAGTTGTTTTAAGGGAGGTCTCCGTCTTCGAAGAATCTTGCTTGCTTTGAGCATCGCTAATCGATGCACTTTCCTGATGTTTTTTTACTTCATTTTTTCCTCCCTCTCTCTTTCTCTCTGCCTTAAACTCTTTCTCATTTCTACTACGTGCTACTTTTTTGTGTGCACTTGCGAGACTGCACAATCTTTATTGTTTCACAGCGAAGGGCTTTGTCTCGAGAGTCACGGGAACGCTGATACTCCATCACTGGAATATAGCGGGACGAGGCCCGAGCGTTCGCTCTCGATTCCGTTAAAAGTTACTTCGGCGTTTAGGGAGGTACAAAGTTGCCGGTTACCTCGTTACGCGATATATCTCGCTCTTTCTCCCGGTCTGTTTACATAGCCAATTTTGTTTCGGCCTCGCGCGTTCCGCCGTGACTCTAAGCCGCTGTACAGTAAAAAAAAAAAAAAAAAATGTTTAAATGAAAAATACAAAAAATAATAATAATACGCACAGAGTGCAGTCCCGTAAGGCATAGTGAAATATTTCAGACTCGATGACACTATCGCGAGATAGCCGGGAGGGCTTCGAGTTCATCACGTGACTCGCGATATCACAGAATAATGGATTCGGATAAGTTGATAACAAAAAAATTAAATTTACATGAAACCGTGTGTGTGAGACTGGCAACGACGTTGAATTGTGTTCCTTTCATTATAACGACGCAAATTCGAGACAGCTTCTCTCGTGATTTTTTTTTACTTTTCAAAATCTATTCCGTTTCTCAATTTTTTTGTTACTATTTCTTTGTTCTTCTAATGCCGACTCTAAAATGCTGTCGTTTGAGAAAGTCTCTGTGACTTTCAGTTACTTTTTTCGTCAATCACTGCGGAAGATAGGGAGCCTTGTGACGGCGGATAGCCGCGTTACACGAGTAATCCGCACAAATATTATAAATTCATTCTGTCTCCACGACCATGTACATTTTTGCAAGGCATATCTGTCTCTCGATTGTGAGCTGAACGCCCGTAAAATTGTACTCGACGAAGTTCATCCTTAATCGGTGACACTTGCAATTTTTATGATTTGTTCTTTTTTTTCTTTCTTTTGTTTTAAAGAATATAATAAACGCTGAATTATTAATATACAATAAATGGTTGTTTTGAATCTACCAGCTGCTGTTCTCTCGATACGAGTTATCACGCGTCGTACATCATTCTCGCACCGATCCTAACAGCTCTCGGAGCAGTGTTCGTGTGTTCGTTGAACAAATCGTTACGGCACAGTCGGGAGTGACTCTCTCGTTGCGCCAGATTCTTTTTCATTAATAAATTCGTGTTCCGCGTGTAGATCGATCAAACGTTTTTCAAGAGGCATGCTCTTCTCTTGGATAACCTTTCGACTGACTACCTCTTGTGTTTACAACGCGCACGGGCGCGCCCGTGTGTGTGTGTGTATGTGTATACGTGTAGCGCGCAAGAAGCGAGGAACGAGAAACGAAGACGGGCTTGTGCTTTCAAAGTTTTGTCCTGTTTCCAGCTTACGGACTCCGGAGTCCCAAACAGTTCTGCCTTCCTTTGTTTAACCAAGGAACTAACAGAGTTGAGCTTCGAATTATTCGTAAGACAGTGCCGTGTTTAGACTCTTGGTTGAGTACTCTCGACAAACGCATAAGTTTAATTCTTCGAGGTGCCCTCGACTTTCATTGTTGAGAGTCTACCAGTCTGACCGAGCCTCGTACCTCGACTCCTTGTGCACCCTATATCTAAACGCTTACAAAATCGTCACACTCGAATTATATTCTCGAACGCAGCGCGTAAGTCCTCATTGATTGTTTCGCATCAGAAATAACAAAGGGATCCTCGCGCTTCGATCTCGACTTTAATATCAAGACTGTTTGGCCTGAACGTTGCACTCACCTCAAATTTTATCGTTTCAATAAATCTAGGTCACTGTTGGCTGGTGGTTTGATTTTCATTTGTCTTCGTATTAATGTTCGCCTGTTTTATTCTTCTTTCTTTACTTTTTTCCCAGTTTCCAAACCGTGACATTAATCTCGTTAACTTTATACAGCGGAACGATAAAATTCCGTTCGATCCGTAGACAATCGCGATTCCGAAATTGCGAAGAAAAAGAATAAACAAAAGAACGTGAGAAGATATTGTATCGCGGCCGCGTCGGATCGTATTTTGCCGCTTCGTCGTTTGGCTCTTTGTTTTTTTTTTTCTTACTTTGTTTACATTGTTAAAGACAAAGCTGTCACGGCTGCTGCGAAATATCTCGTAAGACTCTTTGGAATCGGTATTGTTTTATTATTATTCCTTTTTCTAGACAGTCAGCGTTTCGACTTTACTTATTAAATCTCAAACACGATTCCTTCGGTCTTTGATATATCGGAGAGATATTGTTGCACAATCGTGAGCTTTTTTATTTGCCTTTCATTATTGAAGGCTTTCGTCTCGAGTCGCGTACGGAATGTCGCAGCGCCGTTACACCATCCTCTACAATATCGAAAAATTACGTTAAAACGCATTTACAATTATTTTACAAGGTCCGTCGGTCTCGAGCTCTCGGACATTGGAGTATTCGGCTTCAGCCGTTGGAGTGATGTTTAATCCTCGATAATGGAGAAAAAACAAAAGGAAAAAAAAAATACAAAAAAAAAAAAAACGTGAGATTGTGTGTGTCCCGCTCTCGTTCAAGACATCGCGTACGATCCCCGGCGCGCCGCGCGATACCCACCAGCCAGTTGTTTATAAAAATAATTGTATAAAACTAGTCAATTTTACAACCCCTGACTCTCAATCACAGTACCGTAAAAAAAATATCTTTCCAATTGTACCTCTTTCTTTTTTTTCCCCACTCTCTCGAGTAGATATAAAACAAAACAAAAATGTGAACCGGCTCCCAATGAGGCTTAATTTAACAGAAAAAAAAATTGTTCTTATCGGTCGTTCCTTTCCTTTTTTTCTTTTCATTTTAAACGTGATTTGAATCTCAGAGTTGTGTTATGACAGTATTGAAGAGCAAAATCAAGCCAAAATCAAACTATACGTTAGGCGCGAGCGTCGGAAAAGTTGCGATCGCATTGGAGGTCAAAAGACGTATTTTTCACCAAATGTGTTTTATTATTATTATCATTTTCTTTCTCGATTTATTTTCTTCAAATTCGTGTAATGGCGAAATTGCCGAGGGCGCGGAGCGAACAGAATGGCTCTCCTTCTCTCTTCATTTATATCTCAAAGTTCTAATTTACTCAATTTACTACCATTGTATATTCGTGTTGTTCGTTTTGACACAAAGGCGCAACTTAGCGGACTCTGTCTGCGTCAATTTTTTTCTGGGTTGAACAACACAGAAAGTAGAAGGACATTTGAAAGTATGAGGCCATCGTATAAAAATTTTTACTATTAAAATGACGAGGTTCGTTCTCATGCTTGTATTATTTACACTCACAACGTTAAAATGCAATGATGGGAATATCTCACGGATGTTATATGTTCGTGGCTCCGGTGTTCGTGTGTTTTTATGTGTTTGATTTTTTCTTTTAATTCTTTCCTTTAATATGTCGCGATAATTATCATTTACTTTTCCTCTCTACGCGTTGTGCTCTTGATAATGGCTTGACTCTAGCTACTTTGTTAGTATTTATGTACATTTAAATGTATCTATGTACAAGAAATGACTCGCACCGGCACTCACGCTCACTTCAGTTACGGAGTTTTAGCCGAGCGCGAAGCGGATGATTATTGTTTTTTTTTTCCATGCTCGGTATACCTTATTTACAAGTAACATTTTTTTTCTGTTGCTTAATACGATGATGATAATTGTAATTTTTCATTTCTTTCGTTTATCTTTTCTTCCATTGTCTCTCTCAAACTCGCTTTTTTTCTCTTACCCTCACGCTCCTCTCTATATATATCCTGACCACTTCTGCGTTCTGTACCTAATGTTTTTTTGTTGTTTTTTTTTCTTTTTGTAGCACTGTGTTTCTGTCTTTTCATGTTACACTGCTAATCACATGCACCCCGGTAGAAGTAGTAGTAATAGTAGTAGCAGACCGACTTCTTCATCAGACTTAAGTAACGTTTTGAGTTTTTTTTTTCGTTTTTTTTTGTTTGTTTTTTGTTTTCACTAAATCCATCGCGCGCCCGCTTTTTCTTCTCGATGTCTGTTCAAAGTCTGGACGGCGTGTTATGCCGCATGTGTACGAGTCACAAATCACTTTTTTTTTGTTTTTGTTTATTATTATTTGTTGGTTTTTGTTTTCGTCCTTATTGACGAAACTACTTCGACACGTTACCTTCTTCCAAACTACTATTGTCCTCCGGTCTGGCCACATACAAACTGGGATCTATCACCTTGGGGATTGGTTTGATCTCGGTTCCGAGCTCCTGCTCGATCCGATGAAGATTGAAACGATCCTCGTAGGTTATCAGATTGATCGCAATACCCAAATGGCCGAATCTGCCCGAACGACCGATACGATGCAGATATGTTTCTGCCATCTTTGGGAAGTCGAAATTGATTACGACGTTGACGGCCTGAACGTCGATACCTCGCGTGAACAGATCACTGCTTACCTGTGAACATTTCAAATGTATCATCGAATTAGCGTACGTGAATTAAGAATATTTCTCGAAATCGATATTAACTAGTAAATATGGTAATAGACACTCACTAAATTTCGGCACAGCCCGGCACGGAAATCGTGAAAAACGCGATTTCGGTGAGCCTGCGCCATTTTCGCGTGAATGTAGTAGCAACAGTATCCCAAATCTGTTATTTTCTTTGCCAGCAACTCGACTCGTTGTGTTGAGTTGCAGAAGATTATGCTCTGTGTTATTTGTAACTGCAACAGAATACAGACACGAGACATTTTTATTTATTTTCGTTCACCGAACATACGTGATATTATTTCGGATACGATTGAAGCAATTAATAATATTTACCTTGGAAAATAGTGTGTTGAGGCAGTGGACTTTCTGGCGTTCCTGGACGAAAGCGTAGTACTGCGTAACACCTTTGAGTGTCAACTCGTCCATCAAGTTGATCTCGTATGGATCTCTCAAGTGTTTTTCCATAAACTGCTTTACGGTGAGCGGGAACGTGGCTGAATACAGCAATATCTGACGTTCCTGTGGTAATCTGAAAAGCAAAGTATAACAAAATAATTGTTAGAAAAAAAATTTGGGCACATTTGTTCGTGAAAAAAGCCCTGATCGAACGCTCACCTGGAAATTACATGATTCAACATGCCCTTGAAGTCTTGAGAGAGAAGCTTGTCCGCCTCGTCCAGTACCAGAATTCTGCAGTGATTCATGTCAGCAACATTCTTGTCCATCAGATCAAGAATTCTTCCGGGCGTTGCTATGATCACTTGAACTGTCGATAATAAATAAGATATTCGTTAATCATCAATAATTTGCAGATAACGATTTTACAAAAATTATCGTCTCTCCGGCGACGCACCTTTCTGATAAATCCTCATGATGTCGTCGCGCAAGTTAGTTCCTCCAGTAGTTACCATAACTTTTACATCCATGTGCTTCGCTAGTTCAATACAGATTTGGGATGTTTGCAATGCTAACTCTCTGGTAGGCACTATTACCAATGCCTGGATAACATCTTTTTGTGAGTCGATCTGAAAAAGAAAGTTATATATAAAGATTATATTAGTTGACCCCCTTCACTTAACGACAAGGAATAACGTCGTCTCGTTCGTTTGTCGATAGTCACCTGTTCCAAAACTGGGATCGAATACGCTCCGGTTTTGCCAGTTCCGTTCTTGGCGCGGGCTAGGATATCCTTGCCGGAAAGAGCGATCGGAATACTGGCTTCCTGAATCGGAGACGGTTTCTCCCATCCTTTCTCGAATATCCCCATCAACAATTCACGCTTCAGGCAGAACTCCTCGAATTCATTGCCGCGGGTATCCGTGACATCCTGCAATAAAATATATACAAATTGTTTTAAAAAATTGGTAAAATCGGAAAATGTTACATTTTTGAGCTAAACGGAAATTCATTTTTCAACAAATTATTCAACGAATTAATACGGAAAAGAAAAATCAGTAAAGCACTTACACTAGTCTTGATACGTTTGTCCTTTGGTGGAATTTTTAATTTTGCTTTCCAACCTTCATCCTCCATTTTCTCCAAGTTAGCTTTGGGACCCAGACCGGAATTCAGCATGTGATTGGAGTTTATATGCGTTTCAGTCATCATCTCGGAAAGATTATTGTTTTCCTATTATCTGAAATTGGACGAAAACATATATAAGGTACATTTTATATGTATGTATATTTACGCAATATTTTTAATATATCACATTACAATGATAGCTATCTCCTATAGAAAATTCATTCGAAGATGTACAACTAGTAGAATGACATTAATTAATTTATTGATCAGAAGCAGTTGAGAACTGTTTGACGATAAGCAAGCAGGAATACAGAAATAAAATTTGGCTGGTCACTTTAGGTCGTGTACACAAATTCCATGCCTTACTTAAGCTGGGCACACAATAGGGGATCGGGCAAAAATAAACAAAGGTGACCCTACATGCCTTCGATGCCTGGCCCAATAACAGTTTTTCAATATTTTCGACAGAGGATCTTCTCGGAGTTTACCGTATTCGAGCGTCTGTATTATAAAGCAAACATTTCTTGCGGGATATACTTTGAATATATCTAGCTCAGCAATGCCACGATCTACTACCCACCTCCCTTCCCCCCTCGCCGACGACCCGCCAAATTTTTTTTTTTGCCATGTACATATCCCAGGTTATTGAAATGGACAAATTTGCCCATAAAATTATATATTATGAGAACGGAATTTTTTAACCTGTACATAATAACGCAGTAAATTATATCACAGAGGCTATTTACTACAAGTATGAAGAGATCAAAAATTGCGAATAGCGGTTAAAAAAAAAAAAATCCAGAAATCAATAATTAAACACCATTAAAGATAATACTTTTTTTTTAATATTCGAGTGTCGTGAACAACGCGCCGAAAGAATGATCTCGATGCCCGTATGGAAAGCGTCGACAACCAAGTCAGATACAATAAAAGAAAGGAAAAAAGAAAAAAAAAAATATATATATATATATACATATACATATATATACATATACATATTAGTCGGCAAAAATAATCGAAGCGCCAAACTAACCTGGATCGCGATTAACAAAACAAAAAAAATTCTAAAAGAAATCTTGCATTGTCGGAAAAACAAACGAATCAGGCTCGATCGACCGCTTCTCGAAATATCGAAAAAGTAATGGAAACCGAATTTGTCACCGTAAGCCCGATCGGGTATCGCGATTTCCAAAGGGAGAACACACAACACCGTCAACCCGAATTCCTCGAACTTTGCACCTCTACTAGCCCGAGATAAAAATAATCTGGGTACGCGACATAAGCGATAACTAAGCGTTAAATATTGATAATTGCTGGGTATAGATAAATATAAAGGGCCGTAAAGAGCTTTGTCACTTACCTCGATAAGGATGGATGTCGATGCCGAGCGGAGCAACTCGAACGAGAAACAAAACGCCAAAATGGCCGTTCTCCCAATGTCAAGTTTCAATCCTTACCCGTATACGCGTTCTTCACCCAGCGCGTTCCCTCCCTTCGAAGCCCGCTGAGCTGCTCTCCTTCCTTCCTTCCTTCCTTCCTTCCTTCCTCTCTCTCTCTCTCTCTCTCTCTCTCTCTCTCTCTCGCCCCAAAAAAAAGTCTCGCGGCGTCTCTTTATCGTCGACTCTGACGTATCTTTATCTAAATTAATATTATTTTTACTTCGATCAAACGTCTCTGCAACCTAACGCACTGCGTCAAATGGTCTCTCGCGGACAATTAATTACTCGCTGGATATACACGACGTGTGTGTTTCACGAAGGGATAAAAACACTCGGAACAGTAAGTAAACCGTTATATCCCGTGGCCGCTTGCGGTATGGCTTTGGCTTCGGCTCGATTAGCATGCGCGTGCGCGAGCGCCTCACGACACATCCTCAACATAACCGCAAGACGGATCTTCAACGTCGCGTGTTCACGCTCCAACGAGATTGAACCTACGATCATTGGTCACCGCGGCTTCTTCCAATCAAAGCGCGATTCTCCTGTTTACTTTATTTTTCCCGCGTTTTCTTAACCTCGAATCCGTCTAATTTTTGTCTTTGGGATCGTAAATATTATACGCCAAACAGGACGACGATATAAGATGAATAAAACGGTAGTTGCAATGGTATTAGAACATTTATTACAATCACACAAATAAAGTATCGGATAAAATTTCTCTCGACTACAAAGTCTGCTCTCGTCGCTGAGTCGTTCTGTATTTACGGCATGCCTCGGGACAGTGTCGCTCCAAATAGCGTCTCTGTGAAAATGCCTTGAAGCATACACCGCAACGCCACTGCCACTGATGATGAGTACGCGTTCTCTGATGGGCTCGCAAATTCGATCTGTCGAAGGATTATCGATCGCAGCACATAATTCGAGATAAATCTATCAGAAAAATAATAATAATATCAACCACTGAATTACCTGTCGGCGAAGGATTTGTGACACACAGGACATTCGAAGGGTCTCTCTCCTGTGTGAAGTCGGAGATGCCCTTTAAGCACCCAAGGACGGTCGAAACTCTTGCGACAGTACGGACAGTAATGCATGGCTTTGTGCCTCTTCCAATTTTGTCCCTGCTCCGATTCCGAGCCTCCTGCTACAGTCGCCGAGCTTTCGTCAACTTTGTCCGACACGGGACGAATAGTTGGCGACTCTGCCTCCGTAGCAGGCTCGTTCTTTTCTTTAGTCATTTTTTCAGTCTGTCTAACGTTGCAGGAGATTCTGTCCTCCGGGAGTCTTTCCAAATCTCCATAATGTACAATAATTTTGTTTCGACTGTCGCGAGCTGACTCGCTGGATGCTAGCTTCTCGCTACTTGTCACAGATTCAATCTCGTCGTCGTACAATTTTAAGCCCAGCTCGACTGGAATGGAAGTACTCAACAGCATATCGTCGTTCTTAAAATTGTAACGGGTAACGATCGGTAGTCTGGCGTTAGTCCACACATTCGACGCCTTTGATGACGATTCTTTTCCACTGTTTTTTCTTTTTCCATCAGCGGATGGTGGTAAAATTGATAGTTCGGGCTCTGAAATGTATTGGGATAGAAGAGAGTTAGCATTGATTTTTGTTGTTGTTTTTTTGCTCTTATAAACTCGAATATCACTGTAAATTTGTTAATTGATAAATGGTCATCCGTTACGCTTGATCGGTGGCGATGGAATCATGATCATTCGGTAAAGGTTTGCCGAACTTTAATTGCAAACAGTTAAATCTACAAGCATTTTATTTTAACGAGAAAAACTGTGCCGTCGAATCTGTGATCTGTCATTGGGATGACTGAGCGGTTAATAATTATGTGAAACCGCGACTTCTCGTACCTGCATTGTAACCATTCTTTCGTTGATAACGCACCATCGATTTAATCAAGCAGCGAGGCATTGTATTATATCCGCGATGAAATATAGGGGCCCCTTTGTGGTAAATCGATATACAAGTGGAAATAATGAAAAATACAAATCACTGACGCTACCGATACGGGCGAAATTGATGATACGATCGATAGCCCATTGTTTTTTTTGTTTCCTAGGGAAACAAATGAAAATCACAAAGTAGTATTTCGATAGTGCAGACGTGTAATGCGGTAAAAAAAAAAGAATTAAAAAAAAATCATGTACGATGCAAAACGCTCGAACCTTATTATCCGAACTATATTATCATCCTCGTTAGTGTCGTATAAAAGTTCACACTCATCAAAAGGGGCCCCCTCGGGGCAACAATTAAAATATTGGATCCTAGTCGCTCGAAACCTTTGACGTTGTAGCGACAATAAATAGCAGCAAAAAAAATATAAAAATAAAAATTGGAGCCCTGCTTCATTATTCCATCGCCGATATATATATATATATATATATATATATATATATATATATATATATGTATATCTTGTTGCAGCTGTTGATACCGATTAAAAAATGTAATACAAATACGAAGTAAATTTACGTGTAGAAAGATGCCCGATGGGTCCATCAGCATCTCAGTATTTGATACAACCTTTTGGTTGTTACGTTAATCGAATCGTATTTGTAGTTTGCCGATTTACACATAATTGATTTCAAAGCGTTGCCGAGTTATCGTGATTTCTCTCGATAATACGTCCGCGAAATCGGTGAAGAAATATTCATAACATAAGACGAAGTTTGGCATACTGTACTGTACGGCAGAGAGTGTGGGAGAGCGAGAGAGAGCTCTTGTGTTGGGAACGGACGTTGGTCGAATTCTGTTTACATGCGTAAATATACGTTTGAAATAACTGTTGATCTATCACGACCTTATTTACAAGTAGAGAATCGATAAGAACCACCGTAGCCTGTACACTTCCGAGAACAATACAAATAAAAGTCACAAACGCGATGTACGTTCCAACAGACGTGTCTCCCGAGCCATCATTTCGCGGGCTGCTGGTCAATCGGGAGGATCACTCGACCGCACGTTCCGGTAGTTCGTTCTCGTACTCGAAAGTAAGTACCCTAATACAATTTTAATAACGGCCTGTGAACTATGTAAAAAAAATATAACTCGTATCACCAGTTTAAACATTTCTCAACTTTAGTATATGGTTCATTATTTGGGCATAATTATTCGACGGTTCGTCGATTTACCGTTCCGAAGCGACCCCGCGGTAACCGCGTGCTTAAAAAAAATCCCAATAACTATCTTTACGTTTTATTCAAATGGTTTTAGTAAAACCATCTTTAAAAAAAAAAAAAAAAAAATGTAACGCTTGAAAACCGTGTTTTTAAACATTTTTTAAATTTAAGAATAAAACTTTAATAACTTCTTCAATAAAAAATCTCTGAAATAAAATTAAATTTAGTAAATAAAATAATATAAATCGGAAATTATTTCGGATTCAATTGGATGCATCTGGCTATTGTATCGATGCGATGTACGTATTATGCAAATACGTGGGTAAAATTTTGAGGCGCTGAGCGGGTAGGATGCACGTATGAGATAGAAGACAACTTTGGCGTGGGCTTTTTACGATAATGAGCTTCAATTAGATCGTGGGAAGTTCGCGATGTCATGAACCCTTAAACGCTATAGTACAATCAACTCGAAGAAGATAATTTTCCCGCTGTATGCCGAGTCATCAATAATTCTACGCAGGGTCCCGCAGTCTACAATTAAATCGCTTATGCGACCAGCAGCGTTAATCTATCGCCGATAATATAATTCTCGTATGAAAGGGACTTATATTGTTAATTCCATAATTTCAGATGATGTTTTTGAGCTATCCGATTCTGATATGCATATACCTGATATTCGTTGGTAGCGCCCAGTCTAAGGGTAAGCAAACGATTCTTTCCATATCCATATTTGTTTTCCTTTACATTTTGTATTTTCTTTTGTTTTTACATCAGTTTCAGAGGCTATAGAATTTTGCGAGCCACCCGATTGGTTGCTGTGCGCAAACAAACGATGTCTATCTATATTCTTCGTTTGCGACGGAGACGACGATTGCGGGGATAACAGCGACGAACAGAATTGCAAAGATGCCCCGGTAAGTCGTGCAATTAAAATTCTTCATCCTTCGCTCTACTAAACAACCCCAATCGTTGATCGTTTGTTCGTCACCGTCGTTTAATTCCAGCTCGTGCCAAAGAACTCCGAATGCGCCGAGAATCAATTTAAATGCAGCAACAACGGTTGCATACCGCTCGACGACTTTTGTGACAGAGAATACGATTGTACCGATGGGAGCGATGAGTACATTGGTTGTACGCGTGATGTACGGTTAATTTTGCATTGGTGATTGATTTTAAAAAATCACTTTCAAAAGCGTCGTCACCTTCAAGTTTTTATCGTTTTATCTTCCCAGAAAAAATGCAACGAATTTCGTTGCAAAAACGGCTACTGCGTTAAGAACGCGTGGGTCTGCGACGGTGCCAACGACTGTTCCGATTTCAGCGATGAGACAGGCTGCGGTAAGGGTTGCTAGGAGATCTCGGGAAGATTCACGTGGCGCTTCGATTATTGAGTACAAAATTAAGTAAAAAAATCCATCATGCAGGCAATCGTACAATAATACCCGATCAGTGCACCAATGAAATCAATCGTTTCTTGTGCACCAATGGCCGCTGTATTGCCTTGAACGCAACCTGCGACAGAAAGGACGACTGCGGGGATAACTCGGATGAAATTGTCGCGGGCTGCGTAATCGGTGAGAACGATAAGATAGGGGAGCGCGGGGCAAAATGGCACACCGGGGCAAAACGGGATAATGAGACAAAACGCAATTGCCCAAGAACTTTTGGAGGGTGGCAATGGTGGTAAGTGGGGCAAAACGGGTTTGAAAATCCGGATGTATCGTTGGGACAAAATGGGGCATCCAAAGATCATTGGAAAATTGAGTTTTGCCCACACTGTCCCGTTTTGTCCCGCTGTGCCATTTTGCACCGGTCTCCCCGACAATCTATTTCTGCAAGTTAACTTTAAGCTCGATTTGTAATGATATTTATCCGATTACGTTGTATGTCTTTAGCGGAAGCTTCATGCAAAAAGGGCATCGGCTGCAGTCACTCGTGCAATAAAACGCCAAGAGGTGCGGTGTGTTCGTGTCCAACCGGATACAAGCTGATAAACAATCAAAGTTGCTCGGGTACCATTGTCGACCTAATTAAACAACGAATTTTTGCAATCGTAATACGTATCTTCACCTGTATCGTCATTGTATGTATTCAGATATAAATGAGTGCATCGGAAGTTTGGAAGTCTGCGATCAACGCTGCGTCAATACCGCTGGCTCATACTACTGCATTTGCGAGGTCGGCTACGAGTTGCAGGACGACAAGAAGACTTGCAAAGTAGACGGTAAATATATCGTAAAAAAAAAAAGAAAACACCAAAGATCTATAGGGTAAAAGTGATGAATATGGCCCACCTCGATTAACACATAAATCAATGACATATGGACCGGTCCATATTCCCCACTTTTACTCTACTGTTCACAAATGTATTGAAAAATCGTAACTATTTTACTGTTTAAGGTGGCGAGGCGTTAATGATATTTTCCTCGAAGAAAGAGATCCGTGGCTTTTACCTGGAGAGCAAGGTTTACTTTCCGATAGCGAAGAATTTGCAGCACGTTATTGGCGTGTCTTTGGATGCGAATTACATCTACTGGTCGGACATAAAGAAGGGCGATGAAGCGATAATTCGAAGTCTCGATGATGGTACAAAGGTCGAAGTGATTGTGAGCACAGGTAAAATCGTGAATGGAGCCAACATTGACAAACGTGTACGACGAGACAAGATATACTTCTTGAAAGTAGTTTTCAGGTCTTGGATTGCCGGAAGAAATAGCGGTCGATTGGATAACTGGGAATGTATATTTCACGGACAGCCTGTGGAAGCACATTGGAGTGTGCAAAAACGATGGTTCGTACTGCACGGTGATAATAAACGAAGAGGTGGATATGCCGCGCGGTTTGGCTCTGTATCCGATGAACGGCGAGATGTATTGGAGCGATTTCGGTATTAAACCGCGCATATCGATAGCTGGAATGGACGGAAAATTGAGCAGGGCTTTGGTAACGGAAAATTTGGTATGGCCGAACGGTCTTGCGATCGATTATCCGAATAGGCGATTGTACTGGGTCGACGCGAAGCAAGAGACGATAGAGTCGGTAAAACTCGATGGTACCGATCGACGAGAGGTTTTACACACAACCGCCACTCATCCGTACTCCATAGCAATATTCGAGAACAAATTGTATTGGAGCGACTGGGAAACGAAGAGTATTCAATCAGCTGACAAATTCACGGGAAAAAATCGTACGACGATCGTTAGGGAAATGGATACGATTTACGGAATACATATATATCATTCGGTTCTGAAACCCAAGATGCCGAATCCCTGCAACACTCAGCCATGCTCTCAACTTTGTCTCTTAGCAGTAAATCGAACATACACCTGCGCTTGCACTCTGGATAAAGAATTGGCCAACGACAAACACACTTGCAAAACTATAAATAAACAAGAACATCTCATCATAGCAGCTGGAAAAACTTTCATCGACTACTATCACACAATATTGGGCAGACCGAAGATAACTGAAAGTCACACTCTTCACCGTATAACTCATGTAGTCTATGATTCCGTAACCGGCACGATACTCGCCAACGATCAACTGTCCAATTCGATATTTCGTTACAATCCTGATAACGACGAGATTCGTCAAATATTGAATATCAATAACGAATACATTGGTGGAATGGATTTCGATTATTACGGTAATAATTTGTACTGGTCGGACGTGCAGCATCGCAGTATCGAAATACACAGTATGGACACGAGGCAAAAAACGGTTATTAACTTTATGGAGGAACCACGGGATATCCTAGTGCTTCCCGAGTACGGGATAATGTATGTCGTTTTCAAGTCTAAGGGACAATATCACATCGACAAATTGTTGATGACCGGTGCCGGCACGAGAGAACATGTGGTTGATAATCTTCACGGTCCGAGAGTCACTCTGGCATTCGATAGAGAACTGCAGCGCGTCATGTGGGCCGATCAGGGTACCGGAAGCATCGAGAGCATTTCCGTTCAAGGAATTAACCGAAGACTCTTTCGTTCGGGACTCCAAGATCCCGTGAGCCTCGCTGCCCTCGGTAGAGGTATTTTCTGGACCCTGAAGAACTCGAAGCGTCTGCAGTGGACCGACAAGCAGGGTAGAATTCCCGGTAACAAAGCTGTGACGCTTAGCGTTAACGATAATGTGGAAACTATGGATTTGGTTACGACGCGAGGAATTTACACTGGCACACAACACAAGTGCCGTTTCAAAAACGGTGGCTGCTCGCACGTTTGTCTCGTTGCCGTTACGCAGTATCACTTATGCGCTTGTCCACCGGGAATGATACTGAATTCCGATAAACGAACCTGCAGCCTGCAGACTGTCTGCAAAGCGGACGAGATAAGATGTTCCGATAACAATGAATGCATCAATAAAATGCGAAGGTTTAGAGTACAGATTTTTTTTTTTTAACCGAATAATTCATTTGCTGAGTTATCAGTATTAAATACGTATAATTTTTTTGTACAGATGCAATGGGATACAAGATTGTACGAATGGCGAGGATGAGGAAAAATGCGATCACATAAAGACCTGCGGACTAGGCGAATTCACTTGTAGAGATGGCCAGTGCATTGACATAAAAAGTAGATGCAATTCTTACTTCGATTGCGGTGATCAGTCGGATGAGATAAATTGCGATAAGGATAGCTGCAAGAGAGGTGAGGTCGTAGGGTAGATTCGAGCTATGCACGTATGCCTTGTGTCCCCGAAGAGTTCACTTAATTGCACCTATTCAAATGAGTTTCAGATGAGTTCCAGTGTCTAGACGGTCAATGCATCACGAAGTTTCTCGTGTGCGACGGTCGAAACGACTGCGCCGACTTCTCCGACGAGACCAATTGCGGGAGACACATCTGCGACGATAGCAGCTTTCGTTGCGCTTCGGGTACTTGCATTCCCAAGAGTTGGGAATGCGACGGTCAGAACGATTGCGGCGATAGCTCTGACGAGAATGGAGAAAAATGCAAAATTTCAAATTGCGCACCGGATATGTTCGAGTGTGCGAACAAACGTTGCCTGGGACCGTTGCTTGTCTGTGACAACGTGGACGATTGCAGTGACAACAGCGATGAGGAAAATTGCGAGAAGAGCGTTGTAGCTACCGGTCGACGCTGCACAGCCAATGAGTACAAGTGTCACGAGACGGAAAAATGTATTTCTTTGAAGTTAAGGTATCCGAAATATTTGTCAAATAATTTGTTTAATAATTATTTGGTCGTTGTATTGGATATTTACGGTGTGCGATATTTCGTAACACAGATGCAACGGAGAACAGGACTGCCCGAAGAACGACGACGAGCATAACTGCGCTCAATGCGAACCGAACGAATTCCCCTGCGAGAACACGAAGTGCATACCGCAGAGCTGGATGTGCGATCACATGGACGACTGCGGCGACAAATCGGATGAGAAAAATTGCGATTCTCGAAGTGCCGGTAATTTTTCAACTATTGGCAAACCAACCGACTGCAGACAATTTAGATGTGCGATCGGCACGTGTCTACCGTACGACCAAGTTTGCGACGGCAAGGGAGACTGCTTCGATGGCACTGATGAGGGTGGAAAATGCTGTGAGTGGAACGATTCTTTTTTTTTTTTTTTTATTAAACAAATATATTTTATTTCTATTTTTTGGACGCGTCACAATATATATATTTTTTATCGATTACACGTTAATTAACGGTTTCGGGTTACATAGGCTTAATTTTTCTGAATTTTCTGTTCGCAGCGGTTTCGTGCGACACCGTGAATCCATGCCAGCAAATTTGTCAGAAAACTCCCACGGGACCGCTGTGCCTATGTCAGGAGGGCTTTAGCCTGGATAAAGATGGAAAGTCGTGTACCGATATCGACGAGTGTAGACAAGGCATTTGTCCACAAATTTGCCACAATGAACCTGGAACCTACTCTTGCTCGTGCTTCGACGGTTACGTCTTGCGGAGCAATAAGATATCGTGTAAAGTTTCCGGTACGAAATTTCGCATATTCTAAATATATACCTCATTGTTGTTGCAACGAAAACATTTCGATTTTTTTTTAATCAGGTGAGCCAATGGAGATAATAACAGCTACGAGGGCGGACATACGAAGAATCTCGGCAAGTCTCAGCTTTATCGAAGTTATTCATCGACAGCCAAATGTCGACGTAACCGGTCTGGATGTCAACATGAGACAGGAGACGCTTTACTGGAGCAACGGTTATACCTCAAAGTTATTAATTGTCGTAAGATTTAATGATACATTGTGTTAATAAATCGTTCGATCGTTTTCTAGAACTACTTGGCACGATCAATCGGCTAAACCTTAAAACGAAAGAATTCAAATTGTTGAGTGGTCTGGGACGACCCGGAGTACTGGCGATTGACTGGGCAACAGACAATGTTTACTTCCACGACGGTGAAAAACCTTCGTCCATAAAAGCTTGCAGTCTCGAAGAACAGAAGTGCGCGAGTGTCGTCAAAATCGAGGGATCCGCCAAGCTGATGTCTATCGCGATCGATCCAAGGAATGGGTACGCGCTTTGGTTCTTAAAATCGTCGACAAACTGTTCATGAAAAGAATACGCGTCTAATCCTTGCATTCTGTTTTATATTTTTTCAATGCGTGAAGGTGGCTGTTTTGGAGTCAGACGAGTTTCGTGGTGTTCGAGGATCCTACCGGTGAAATTTGGCGTACAGACTTGAGTGGTTCGAATCAAGTAAACATTGCCCACGAGAGGCTCGGTGTCGTCAGCGGAATAACGATCGACTATTCTAGATCGCGTCTATACTGGGCTGATGCTCTTTTGCAAGTTGTCGAGAGATCGGATCTCGACGGAGGGAATCGAGAAGTTTTTCTGAGCCAACAAGTGAGTTGAATTAATAGTTGATCGTACGGTTCTTCCGTTTCATTAGTCAGATTGTTTTTCATGCTTATAATTTTTAAGATCTACCAGCCATTGGGTATCAATATCTTTGAGGATTCGATTTACTGGCTCATGGGTGCTTCTGGTATATTGAAGAAGTGTGACCTTCACGGTGACAAAGTTTGCGAATCGATAAAAGTTAAGTCATCGAACGTGAACGAGCTATTCGTTATATCACAGAAATCGCGTCAACCCGTTGGTAAGTCAAGCCATAATAATACTAATAATAATAATAATAATCAAGAGACGCGGTAGCGTCTCGACGTCATAATAATAATACTTTAAACGCAATAACAATTGTGTGACTGTCACGATGTTCTTATCTCATATGTTACAGTGAATAACGTTTGCCAGAATCACGAGTGCAACTATATGTGCGTTATTAGGGGCGACGATTTTGCATGTATCTGTCCGAACGGCTATCTGACGAGTACGAACTCTACATGCGGCAAGAACGCCGCCGATACGACAGCATTGAAATTCGAATCCACAATGCTCGGCTTGAAGAAGGGAAATGTTCGTCAAGAAGGTGGATTTTTCACCGGTATCATCATATCAGTGGCTCTGGGAATCGCAGTATTATCAGCCTACTACTACTATCAAAAAAAGAAATTGGATCTTCGAAACAAGAACGATCTCAGGTGCGTTTCCATCGCGTTATAATGTGGGTACTTAAGGCGAAGTAAAACGGCTGTACCTGCGATACAGATAACTGAAATTTTTCAATTAACGTTTTATTAATTGTGCTGGTCGTTCCAAGATAAAAGGAAGCATCATACCAAATACATAATTACTTTAACCATTCGGATCAAATTTATTTTTGTTCTGAACTAGTTAAGATGTTACAAATAAAAAGTTGACAGTTTTTATTACCGACTACGGTATTCTTTAACAGTGCAAATTTTTTCGCTGAAAAAATTAGGTCCATTGAAAGATTACAGTTATTTCTCCTGTATTCACAGCCGTCTTACTTTACGTTAAGGCAATGCACAATGGACTCTGAGATTAAAAACAACTACGATCCATTTTTTTTATGGCTTCTCAACATTTTGGGCTAAATGCAGACCATTGGCATCTTCCTCTAATAGCTGAGCAGATGCTTGTAATTGGCCTTGTGTCTTCCCCAGAAAAAGTTTAGCACCCTTGAAAAAAATCGACTATAGTTTACGGCATTGACCGGATTCGGCTCTGGCAGGAATTCATATTACCTTAGGAACACAATGAAACCGAATACGCATTAATAAGGTATTTCTTTTTTCAGTATTCATTTTCAAAATCCATCGTTCGGACAAAGATCGGCAAGTGGTTTGACGAGTGACCTGATAGTACCGGTACTGCCTCCAGGTGAACATGAGTACACGAATCCTATGAGCCAAGTTGCGATGTCCACGGTGATATACAAATATTTCATAGCAGCATATTATCGACTGTACTACGACTGAATTAACAGTTAATAAGAATCCTGTGTATATGCGTTACAGATACATATGCCAAAGAGCTCGGGGCAAAGAACTCTGGAATTGATAAGCTCCGATCATTCAGAAAATGAACTGGACGAGATTGCCTATACGCATGACACTCGTCTCATATGTTGAAAGGTGCCAAGTGCAAAATTATAAAAGCTGAAGAACAACGAAGTGGAGTGTACACAATCGTCTGGAAATACATGTGCAAACTTTGTCATCAGCAAATAATCATCCATTTTTGTAATCATGTAATAATCTATTTTTATAATGATGCACATGGAATTTTTTAATAATATATATTATTTATAGATGTGGTACAGCTCGTCTACAGTACCATCGTTATTAAATGTCGCACGCAAAATTTGTTTTGTCGTCTTAAATTAGCTAAGCAATGGATTTGGCGATGTGCCGGAACTGCAAATCATACCCATTCATATTTGTATAGTGTATATATATATCATTTATAAAATATATGTCAATGTTATCCAAGTATCTCTTACACAAAGTATTAAGTTTATATAAGAAATATATTTTCATTGCCAAAACGACCGCGCTTTTATATAGAAAACAGAGGTAATAAATGAATTTGCATGGATCATGGTAGACAGAGTTATTATTAGAATATTAAGATGCTTCTGTGTACGGACTTAATTAAACATCTTGATAGGTCTACAGCACACAATATAGCTTCCTATTATTCCGTGCATAAAAAACGATAATCGGGTTTTTTTTTTATATGCGAAAGGCAAACTTGCAAAAATGAACGAGAAAAGTGCAACACTAACCAACCGTGAATAGACAACATCTTTCGTTCATGCTGTTAGTGAATCATAAGGGAACATTTGTGAACATTCGTGATGTTCTTCTTTTGTGCGATGCAGCAAAGAATCTTCGCCAGTAAAATGAATTCTACAACATTCGGCACGGAGGCAACGACATCAGTGAAATTCGTTTCGATCATGCCCGGATTTTAAAAAGCAAACGGATTTTTCACGGGTATTATCAAAGAATATGGATACCTATAGAAGCGCACTCCCTATGGCGGGCTTGAAGCAAAACTTTCTGCGCCGCTTACGGCCGCAAGGTGTCTCTGCTGCAGTTGGATCGATAGGCTCCACCTACTAGGCGGGATTTCGCACGGCGTAGGGGCGGGTGACAGACAGTTGACCGAATGCGAACTGTGAATCATGGCCAACCTCATCATATCGAAAGATTCTAGCGTAGTTTAGGTCCGAAATCTTTATAACTAAATATTAAAGGTTTCCGCAGTTAAATGAAATTTGCGTATGGAATCCCTATAGATTTGCGTATTCTTGTCAAAAAGTTTAATGGTACAATGACTTTTGCGATAAATATAAAAATCCTGATGGATCATAACATCGCACTCACAACCTATGAACGCCTACCCACTACATACTGAAAGAAAATTTCAATTTTTTTTCATGCAGCTATCTGAAGTGCGAAGCGATTTTTAAGGGGATGCTGAACGGTCCTGTTTTACCCACCGAAATAAGCGATTTCTTAGTTTCGACTTAGCACAGTTAATATGCTACGCATATGCTTTAAATCCTACAGGAACATAATATGAACAATAACGCTTCGGCGTGCTCTCGAATATCGCTTAAAAACGTACAAGAAACGAAGAAAATCTAATATTGGTAATTGTCCTAAAATCCAATATGGCCGCTGAAATGTTATCAGCATTTGTTTTGTACGACATTAAATATTCTGGGACTTACATACGTCAAACGAGAGTGCCCACCAAATCGTTGAGGTTCTACGAATATTCTAAAATCATCGGAAAGTCGATTACACAAGAGATAATTACGTGAAGTGTAAACTGCGTTCACGTAGACTATTCACGTATGACCGGTGATCAGAGCCGATGAACGCGGCACGCATGTAGCGTAGAACACGATGCAGAGCCACCTGTGCGTCAATCATGACACTACGTTCATTCACTTTCGTAAACTCTAATATTCGGTTTTCTTAATTCCTTGTAAGTTTTCAATAAAAATTCGACTGCACACCGAAGCGTTTATGTCAATGTCACAATCCTACATGATTGGACGCGTATGTGTAGCATATTAACAACGCTAAGTCGGAACTGAAAAATTGTCTGGGTCCGTCGGTAAAACAGGTAAAGCAAGTTAAAAAAAGGAAAAAAAATAGCTCCAGCAGCCCCTTAACCATCCCGATCGGTTAATAAATCGGTGGGCCGGATTCGAAATTTCTACGACGGCCTTTAGAACATTAATTTCTCAAAATCATTTATGTAGAACAGACACAATATCCGCGCTCAAATAAAATGTCCGTATAGAATTACCGGAGGCGTTTGCATAATACAGTTAAAAAGTTTTATAATACAATGATTTTCATGAGAAATATTCAAATCCCGACGGGCACGCGTTCCGTACGCACCATCTAGGAACTCCTCGCGACTACATAGTACATGAAAACTCGAATCTCTCCTCATGAAGTAAGGTTGAGCAAAAAGCGATTGCGACGGTTTGTGTCAGGAGAGCAGCTAAATTACCGACGCTTGGAAAAGCGAGTAATGCAGGTATCTGCTTGCCTCAAAGGTATAGTTATTCGCCGATAGATGTCGCTGAAGTGCTGAGACTATCGAAATTGCCGCAGGCGCGATGTACTGTTAAAAAAGGGCGCTGAATGGCGCTACATTGCAGAGCCTGACTGAGACGCGGTAATTTTTCACGTAATTGTAACAATAACGATATTTATTAAGACAGTGTAAATAGTGTCTCAACACTTCAGCGACATCTATCGGCAAATAACTATACCTTTGAGGCAAGCAGATACCTGCATTACTCGCTTCTCCAAGCGTCGGTAATTTAGCTGCTTCTCCTGACACAAACCGTCCCCTGTCAGAAGTCATCAAGGATGCGAAATGTTGCATCGGTTGCATCCTTGGTTTAGGCCGCATGTTTACGGATGATTCAAGGATGGTTCGAGAATTTATCATTTCTTCCGGTTTTCGAGGATTTAAGGGTGTTTCGAGGTAGGTACATGGGTGATTCAACGATCGTTTCTTTGGATTCCTAGAACATTGAATTCGTAGGTGACCTGGGATGGTTCGTGGATGATTGGAGGATCTTTTTTCGAGTCTTCAATCATTGAATCAGTAGTTAAGTGAGGACGATTCAAAGATGATTCGAGGATCTGACCGTTTTTGGCGAACAATCATTTCTCAAGGTTGATTCAAGGATGATACACGGCTAAAAATCGTTCCCTTGATCAGTAAACAATTTTCGCAAAGACGATTCAAGGATGATTCTAGGGTCGTAAAAGTTTTTCCGCGTCCACCGAACAACGATGTTCCAATGATAATTCAAGAATGATTAAAGGGTCGCAGCATTTGTTCGCAGATCGGTGGACTGCAATATGCCAACGACGATTCGAGGATGATTCAAGGATCGCCGCTGTTTTGCCGGTTCGGTGAACCGCGATGATTCACAGATGGTGCAAGGAAGGTACCATAAGTGCCGCAAATGCTGGTTCTCGATTAGCTCGCTCCTTTTTTTGCCAATATTTATTATCATACATCGAGTTTTTATCATACTTACAACAATATTATTTAGCATACTAGAGAACATTCTTACGAATTGATTGAACGGCGATTCAATTATTGCGACTAATTCATACTACTATATTTACGAGATATTAGGGTCTCTATGAGATACATATATCTGAGAATATAATTTGTCATTGTACTCTGGTGATAATACTATTTTTTAACGTATGTAAAATACTCCACGCAAATAGTCAGTGCATGTACAGGAACATTTTTGTACTTGCTTCTTTAACAAATATATATTTTTATATGATTTTTTTAAAACTGGCACAGCATTTTGTATTGACTTTTATGCCCGGTACGTGTATATTTTATCGTTTCAACCGTATTTTGGCGTACAGAGCTGAATCTCACGTCGCGTCGCGTTGGTGCTACACAAATACCGCTAATTTGCCGTTGCCTTTGCCAGATTATGCTTGAGTATAATTTCCCATTGGCCGCTCGACTTGATTGGATTATTCATGACATACGTAACTTCATTCTTTTCATTCTTTCCATGGGTCGTTACTTTTTTAATGGCTGCAATGGTTTCCAGTTTGGTAGTAATCCATTTGACGGTTACATTTGCTGCAATTCAAAACAAAATCTCATGTAGATAATTTCAGGTCGAATATATATGTAATTGCTATTAAATAGTTCAAAATTTCAACTTACCCATGAATGGCAGTTTCGTGAATATCTCGAATACGTCCTTCATGGTTACTCTTATCTCCGATGATGCAGACTCATTCTTTTTTTGTGTGTACACGTCGTTCATTACTTTTGTGAGCAACCAGCTTTTTATCCTGTTTTCACAGAATCTGCAAACCATAAATAAACAATGTGCAATAAATGTTAAATTTCGCTGATATAAATTGCACATTCTGATTTCGATTTTATACTGAATTAAAACGACTCCGTACCTGAATAACTGCTCGTTTTCCTCGTTGCTATCTGCGTCCGTCGAATTAACTTCTTGCGTGTATTTCAAACTAATATACGGGATCAACAATGCGTCGGCGCCCTCGGTCGTTCTCATCCACGAATCAAGATCCGATTCTGTCACCACACTTTTCAACGAGTCAATGCTTTGGAGATTATTCAAGTGCAGAATCAATTGGTCAATTTCATAACCAAAGTCGACGGGATAGTAGAAAGCGTTACCTAAGGGTGATGCAGTCAATGTTTTCATAGCTCGGTTAACCCTTTATATTTTGTTTGTAAGGTCCATGCAAATAAAATGTTTTTCCAATATTCAAGCTGTAGTACTTACCCACTGGATTTATGAAACAGTCCTCAGTTACTACTTCTCTGAAATTGTTTACCCTCTATTCCGACTTGTGCGGCGATGTATGTGTTCGTTGACATCAGCGACGTATCGATTTTCTTGTGTCCATTGCTTTCCTTGTAAACCATGGGTTCGAAGAGCTCAATCATTCTTTTGTACATCACTTCATTTTTCTCTTTTCCGTCATCGTTGCAGATTGTCTCCGTCATACTCTTAGCGGCTGGTACTTTCTTCATACTCATCGTGATATTTTTTTGGAGTCGCTTATCTTTTCTTTTTTTCGTAAACTTTTCATGGTTTTTGTCTCTCGAATGTTTTCTCGCCGGAATCGATTTTCCACGAGCTTCCGTGAAATGGGTCGACGCCCAAGTTCGACAATCAGTTGGATACGTCCAATTCTTCTTTCTCGTTGTACCGGTAGTTGGCAATTTCAAAATGGATTGAAAGAAGTCAGTTATATCTGTTTGAAAACAAAATAAAATAAAGTTCAAATGCATGGAGTCTTCTGTCTTTGCAATAATGCTCTCATTAATTTATACTTACATATCAAGTCGTTTAATTCTGTGAATGGTTTTGCATTTGGTACTTCTTTGTTCTTTGCGACGTTCATGAACAGGTTGGATTGCTCTTCCAAAGTGAACATTGCGTCGATTATCATGTTGAAACTCTTTCTTATTGATGCTTAAGTCGTTATACTCGAGGCCCGGGAGAATTCCATAGTGTGTTCGCCGATTTTGACCTTTAAATGATAACACGGACACAATTTCAGCAATGCATGCCGATGCATTATCAACTGAAATGACCAAAATCAGATATCAACTATTCTTTGCCCGTCGATAACGCCCGTGTACTTTTCAAGTTTCTGATGGGGAGTTTTCTTGTCACTAGTGACTAGATCACTAGTGACAATATCTCGATCACATCGTTATTGCGGTTTGTCGCTAGTTCATCGAGACCTTCGTCATTGTTGACACCAATCCCAGGATCGTCGTTATCTTGTAACTTTCGCTTCGATGCAATTTTCTTTCCAGCTTTGTTACTTTCCTAATTTTCAATACGAAATTCAGTATAATGGCATATTATATAAAGTACATATATTTTTCACAGTGGACCATTGTGTACCTTATTTCGAACGTTAGAATTAAGATCCCGTTTAACTCCCGATGTTTTGTTCGTTGGCATCTTTTTTCCTACATTCGTTTGGTCAACGCCTTTGCTGGTACAACGTTCCGGTACAACGTTCGAGGCCTATTTCGCAATAAGAGAAATTGAACAAAAAAATGACCACGGTGTTAAAACAGCAGTAAAAATGGTTTGTTTTCAACGCTACGAACAATGATAATAAAATAACAGATCGTTTTTTTACCTGTTCATTCTTAGAAGTCGAAGCCGCTGGACAATCATCGAAGTTGAGCTTTGATTTTCCAATTGGCACGTGAAAGGGTACAACAAGAAAAAGAGTATGTTCGTTATAATCGAATTTACACGTATATTTTTGAGGATGCATATGAGGCATTATCGACAACAATAACAATAGTTCGTGTAAGTTACCTTCTTTTGAGCACGATGCACCAGGATGCAACTTTGTACAGGATTTTTTTCGATTTCCTTCTGAAAAATCAAATATTAAAAATTATTCATTTTTTCGTTGGCAGATATGTAAATTAAATATATTTTTATGTAACATCTCCGCCAATAGTACGTTTGCCGATACTATGCACTATAGTGCAAACAAAATTCATTTCAAACAAATCGAATAACAATTACTCCGTTTTCATGTCTGCAATGCGTGGCAAAAGTGGTGCCACACAGTTAGACGAGGCAGACGAAACAAAAAATTCACAAGCGTTAATTATAATAAGTGCTCTTACGCGCTATTTACCCGCAACTCAGACACGATTGTTATGCCGCAGAAACTCAGGTATTTAATCTGGGTTCTGTGCGCGAGCCGTTGGCTCGTAAGGTGGGGGATGTGCTCAGTAAAGGGTTAGAACCCAAGTGAAGTACAAACGTATTATTTATTTAGACAGTATTTAACAATGTTTGTTTATGTTGCCGCACGATACTCCGGTAAATTTAAACGCCTACAGATCATTGAAGATCCCTGGTTCGAGAGTCCGGAAATCACCGTTTCCATAGGACTGTGATCCCCGGACTCCCATAATTTCTTATATTGTTGCCACGTTTAGTTCAGTTGAGCTTAAAAAGCGAGCGACGACACAAGGTCTCCTCGCTCGTGTTTATAACGCCGGGCCGAAACTCACCTTGGCAATCGCGCGACAACTGGCTACAGCACAATAAAGTTTCTTTTGTAATAATACGACTGCGTAATGAATTATTTTTCCCGTGTGAATCCTAAGTCTTCGCTCCGTATCCTTTTCTGCGGAATGAACCTTTTTTTCTGTGTGCACGAAGCGAAGTCGTGCACATTTATTGGTCCTTCGAGCCGGATCTTCGGGAAAGATAGTGTCGTTTAATTAGTGGCATCGTGAATAACGTGAGTCACAGCGTAATCAGTGGCTCAGTGATCGGTGTGCTGAAAACGACGAACCTTTTTTTTCATACTTCGTCATTGTGTGTCGCACGACGACATTGCGTCAGCTCCCTCGCACGCGGACAGCAGGCGCCTCTCTTGCGCGGCTTGCCTAAGGGGTACCCCTCTCACCTCCTGTCCGAGGAAAGGTATCGTGTCATTATCGCGGTGTCCTCATGCGCTCGCGGAACCGTCGTAAGTAAGAGTCTCGCACTCACTCATCGAAAACAATGCGGTTTCGCGTGGACGTTCAAACACAATACGGAACTTTATTTTCTCTGAGCGACAGTGCTTCGAAATCAAAGCGAGCAATCGTTACGTGTACTCCTCGCTAACACTCTCGCTTGCCAATAGTATAATTACTCCAATACTGCTGGGCCTTATCGTTTGGGTTGAATGTGGTGGCCTCACTTGTGTTCACAGTAACCATCGATAAAAAAAAAAGTGTTATCGGAGCCTTGTTTTGCCTTCGTGTGATCCACGTTTACGAGCATAACTACACCGGCTCCAACTGTGCGAAAACTTTCGACGCTCAAGTGAGTACAGTGCGTTCCTCATCACGTGCTGTGCGGCGCTGTAAGGATACAATTCCAAAACTGCCAGTGTCGCAGTGTCATGTACAGTTAAAGAACGCTAAGATGACAGCTGTCGTTATCAGTCTCCATCAGTCGCACACCCTAGTCGGCGACGGGGAATGAATCACGGTATCCACGCAGTCGGAACCGTTGACTTTATCACAACTTAATCCAGTTAGAACAATATCCATATATTGTTTCTCGTTCTGTACGACAATTCGATCCGGCACCATGGAGGACGTCGACTCTCTCCTGTACGCCTATGAAGTCAATGCCCAGGCGATGGATCGATCGCTCAGCAACCTGAAGAAGAAAGGCAAGAGCTCGTTCACGCTACCCTTACTGCAAGCTCGCCTATTGGACATCAAACAACTATGGGAAAGCTGCAAGACGCTGGACGTGAAAATCAACAAGAGTACAACCTCCGCTGAGAAGAAAACCCTGGACTATTTCACGAGCAACGAACACGTCGCCGCAGAGGAAACCTACTGGACAGCGGTCGACTACCTCACTGAAGCCATCGCAGCTCGCACAGCTCCGGCCACGGCAAATTCCTCGCACGTAGGTGATGTGTCAGTTACTGAACAACACGGTATGTCAACTCCGTTACCGCGCATACCTATGCCAACCTTCACAGGTATTTACACGGACTGGGTACCGTTCCGCGATCTTTTCGATTCACTAGTTATTAAAAACGAGTAGTTATTAAAAACGATAAGTAACGTACAAAAACTACACTATTTGAAAGTTAGCATTGAAGGAGAAGCAAGTTCATTGTTAAAAAACGTAACGATCACCGAAGCGAACTTTCAGGTAGCGTGGGATGCGTTAAAAAACCGCTACGATCGCTCACGTCATATGGTAGATGCGCAACTAGCAAAACTGTTTGATATACCCGCCGTAACGAGCGAATCGATTCCAGATTTAAAAAATCTACGCGATCATACTAACGAAGCGGTTAGCGCACTCGATAGCTTAGGAAAACCAGTGGATACGTGGGACGAATTGTTGACGTTCATGATGGTGCGTAAACTCGACCCTTGTTCAAGACGAGAATGGGAAATGAAAATAGGAGATCACGACGAATATCCAGAGTTTACCGAAATCAGTAACTTTCTCGAATACGGCATCCGCGCGTTGGAAGCTATAGCTCCTACAGTGAAAATAAATACATAAAATAAACAGACCTCGTCAGGAAAGCCAAACAATACGCAGATTAAATCCCACTTGTCCACTACCACACGGTGTTGCGACTGCGGGGGCGAACATTACGTGTACCGGTGCGAAAAATTTAAAGAAAAGCCGGTCGAACAGCGGCAGCGAATAGTTCGAGACAATCAATTATGTTTCAATTGTTTATCTCCAGGGCATAAACCTCAGCAATGCCCAAGCAAGCATTCATGCCACCAATGTAAGAAAAAACATCATACGTTGATGCACGATCCCGACTTTCAAAAGAAAAGGGGAAAATCAGAGTCTTCTACAATAGCTATCCCTCCTGGAGGATTAAATCAGAAGAGTGCTCGCACAAATGGGGCGTCGACGCCAAAGGCTCCGGAGCCAGTCAGCACGCACCCAGCGACAACAAGCACCGTGCTTCACGCGTCTGAAAAAAAATCATCGAATTCGGTCATGCTTGCCACCGCTTGGGCACGGCTAGAGACGTCGCACGGTCGAGAAATTACGGTTCGAGCACTTTTGGATCAGGGCCCGCAGTCTAGCTTTATCACAGTCAGTTGCTCAAATCTTAAGGGCCGACAGAACTAGAATTCGAGCCACAGTCTCGGGAATCGGAGGAAGCGAACTCGGTATAGGCCGCTCAAGCATTAACTTCATGCTCCAAAATCGTAAAGGTGATGGCCCCTCGTTTCTCTGCGATGCAATTGTATTCCAGAAATTAACGTCGTATGTACCTCAAACTGCCACGCGCGCAATCGAGTGGCCACACTTACAGGGATTAGAATTTGCGGATCCCGATCCAAGCGGCTCCGAGCCCATTCAATTAATATTAGGCGCGGACGTGTATGCCAATATTCTTCGCGATGGGGTACGCCGAGGCCCCGTAGGCTCTCCCATCGCGCAGCGTACCATCCTAGGCTGGGTTTTGTCCGGACCTACCGTCTCAGGTGAGCACGCGGAAACCACCACGCTGACCGCGCATCTCTCTTTCACCGAGCCGCCGTTAACTAAAGAAATTCGTCGGTTTTGGGAACTCGAGGAGGTACCCGCTTGCTCTCCTCTTACCGAAGAAGAATCACAGTGCGAAACAAATTTCAGGACCACTCATCGACGTCTTCCCGAAGGGCGCTACTGTGTAAGATTGCCGTTTAAAGAGTCAATGCCCATTAACATCGGAGCGTCAAATCAAATTGCATTAAAATGGTTATTTAAACTCGAAACTCAGTTCGCACGAAAACCTGAGCTTGCTGATCCCTACTGCGCATTCATGCAAGAATACGAAGATCTTGATCATATGATTCCAACCACGTTTAACGTAAAAAATCCTATCCAGTCGGTTTTCCTGCCTCACCACCCAGTGATGAAAGAGAGCAGCACAACTCGGTTGCGCGTAGTATTTAATGCGTCCAGTAAAACGTCAAACGGAACTTCGCTTAATGATCACTTAATGGTCGGGCCAAAATTGCAATCGGATCTACCCGCTATTGCAGTGGCGAACTCATCAGTACGCGTTCACCGATATAACCAAAATGTATCGCCAAATTTTTGTAGTCCCGGACGATACTCAGTATCAACAGATTCTATGGCGATCTTCGCCTTCACAAGTCATTACCCCGTACCGACTGACCACGGTCACATACGGCACAGCCTCGGCTCTGTACTTAGCCATTCGGGTTCTCAAACAATTAGCCGATGATGAAGAAAGTGATTTTCCGGTAGCCGCGCCTATTGTCCGTAATAATTTCTATGTCGATGACGTGCTATTCGGAGAAAACGACGAATCAACAGCTAACTCAGTGCGATCGGCGCTCGAACAGCTGTTAGCCCGGGGGGGGGGGGGGGGGGGGGGTTCACATTGCGCAAGTGGATGGCGAGCCATTCGTCGCTTATCAAGAGCATACCGATCCAGGATCGTGAAACAACGAAATGTCGCTCTTTCGACTCGGTCGAGTCAATAAAAGTTCTCGGCATCGGCTGGATTCCGGACAATGACACGTTTTCGTTCACCGCGTCAATACTAAATCGGTTCAAGGACACGAAACGTTCGGTATTATCAATAACCGCGAAATTATTCGACTCGCTAGGTTGGCTGGCTCCGGTTATTATTGCGGCAAAGATCGTAATTCAAGAGCTGTGGATAAACGCGGCAGGTTGGGACGACGAACTCCCTCCTGCGTTAGCTGAAAAATGGGACGGTTACTATCGCAGTCTGCACGAACTACGTGCATTATCACTACCCCGTTGGATTCATCTCAATTCAACTGCGACAAAATGTCAAATTCACGGGTTCGCGGACGCGTTCATGCGCGCGTATGCTGCCGTTCTATACTTACGAGTCGTCGATGCCGATAATAATGTTCACGTGAGTTTACTAATCGCGAAATCCAAAGTCGCGCCGATTAAAACCGTGAGCGTTCCAAGATTAGAACTATGCGCAGCAACGTTATTAGCAAAACTGATCGAATTCGTACACGACACGATGAAATTGACAAATTGCTCGACGTATGCATGGACAGATTCGATGGTAGTCCTTGCATGGCTCAAGCAACATCCGTCTGAATGGCCCACATTCGTCGCGAACCGGGTAGCAAACATTCAAACGCGAATTCCGGACGTACCTTGGAATCACGTCCCTACGGATCAAATTCCTGCGGACTGCGCATCCCGCGGTATCACAGCCACAGAATTATGTAACCACGAACTGTGGTGGAAAGGCCCACAATGGCTACAACACGAAGAAAATATCAGGCCTCGCGCGGCGGTGCCACTCCCCTCGAACGAGTCTCTCAAAGAAAAAGCCAAAACGCAAGGTTCACACGGCAGTAATACACTCGTCGAGCTGGAACTTATGCGATAACATGTCGTCCTGGCCGCGATTGCTTCGTGTTACGGCATTTTGTATGCGCATCATCACGGTCTATCGAAAAATAAAACATGTACCGACTTTACCACTTAGTGCCGACGATATTCGCGACGCCAAACGTTATTGGATACGTGTCGCGCAGGCTGAAGCGTTCTCCGAAGAGATCGCCGCGTTGAGCTCAAACTCATACATTTCATGCCGGTCATCGCACCGTGCTCTTAACCCGTTCCTCGATGAACAGGGCATTTTGCGAGTTGGTGGCCGTCTGCAACATTCGCCACTGTCCTTTAACGAGAAACATCCGATAATTCTGCCGAAACATCGAGTCAGTACGTTGATTGTGGAAAATGTCCACTTACGCTCGCTGCACGGCGGCCCACAATTAACGACAAGTGTGCTCCGGCAGGAATACTGGATCGTAGGGCATCGACCCTTCGTACGATAATTGATTCATAAATGTGTTAAATGTACGCGCGAACGCGCATCGGTACCACAACAGTTAATGGGCAATCTGCCTGCTGCACGCTCATCCCGGACTCGTCCATTTTCACATTCTGGTTTCGATTACGCAGGCCCATTTCAAGTTCGTACCACAAAGGGACGAGGGCACAAATCGCATAAAGCGTATCTCGCCCTTTTTGTTTGCCTGGCTACTCGAGCCGTACATCTGGAACTTGTCTCCGATTATTCATCCGACGCTTTTCTCGCTGCGTTCCGAAGATTCGTGTCCCGTCGTGGTTTGCCTTCAGACCTTTACAGCGACAATGGCACCACGTTCCAAGGGGCAGATAAGAAACTGCGACGCTCATTTCGAGCCGTCATGCGCGATGCCGATGTCGCAAACACATTGGCAACGGATAGTGTCAACTGGCACTTTATACCTCCAGGCGCTCCTCACTTCGGTGGGGTATGGGAAGCCGGAGTTAAGTGTACGAAGCACCACCTGTGACGCGTCATAGGCTCTCGGACATTGACGTTCGAAGAGCTAACTACTCTACTAGCCCAGATCGAGGCGTGCTTCAATTCGAGGCCTATTGGCCCTACATCCACAGATCCAGACGACTTCTCAAGTCTGACGCTTGGGCATTTTCTAATCGGGGCCCCCCTGACTAGCGTCCCTGAGCCCTCAGTGCTGAATCTCAACGAAAATCGTTTGTCACGATGGCAACTAGTCAGACTCATCCTCGAACACTTTTGGAAGCGCTGGTCCGCTGAGTACGTTCACTCTCTGCAGGTGCGACGAAAATGGACTAAACACGAACCTAATCTAAGCATCGGTGATCTGGTTCTTGTTAGAAACCCTAATCTTCCACCATCCAAATGGCTTCTTGGCCGAATTACCGCGTGCCATCCGGGAAATGACAATCGAGTTCGAGTCGTCACTGTCAAAACGGCTCAGTCCAAATTTAAACGGCCCATCGCTCAACTTTGCGTCCTCCCAGTTGATGCTGCTCTGTCGAACTCCCGCACCGATTCCTCATCCAGTAGTGATCCTGAATTCGAAGACTGCGATGAAACCGGCGATTTACACGCATCGGTCGCTCTCGACAACTAAACAAAGGAAGAGGTCCAACTTCGCACTTAATTACCTTAACTATAAACTAATAATCATAAGTTAGTTGTAAGTTATCTTCCACTGTATCGGCACACGCCTCCGAGCCCCGTACCTTGTCATGACGGGCGGCGTGCATCACGCCGAGTATAATAAAAAATCATGTAGTATTCGTCCGTTTAGACGAGGCGAGCGGAATGTTGCCGCACGATACTCCGGTAAATTTAAACGCCTACAGATCATTGAAGATCCCTGGTTCGAGAGTCCGTTTCCATAGGACTGTGATCCCCGGACTCCCATAATTTCGACGACACAAGGTCTCGTCGCTCGTGTTTATAACGCCGGGCCGAAACTCACCTTGGCAATCGCGCGACAACTGGCTACAGCACAATAAAGTTTCTTTTGTAATAATACGACCGCGTAATTAATTATTTTTCCCGAGTGAATCCTAAGTCTTCGCTTCGTATCCTTTTCTGCGGAATGAACCTTTTTTTCTGTGTGCACGAAGCGAAGTCGTGCACAGTTTAGCAATATATTTAATAGGTTTAAAAATATATTAATGTTATCGGAGATTATTTAACAATGTTTATTTAACACTATATTTAATGTGTTTAACATTAGGTTAATATTATCAGTGATTTACAAGGGTAACATTGTTATATCTCTTATATAACAATGTCTACCGAGAACCTTCGACTGAGGTTCGCTTAAATGTCCCATTAACTTTCTACTTGACGTTATTTTATCCCTTGATATTAATGCTCACTTAACGCTTTATTAAGTTAGCTATTAATGCTTGGTTAATTTATCTTTCGTTGCTTTATCGTTAATGCTCGATTATTCCACTGTATGGATATTGCTCAATTTATATGTTATTTGTTGATACTTTAGTTTATTCGTTAAAGCTCTATTTATGCTTACGTCTGTCCTTTTGAATTACCAATCGTAGTACAATTTGTACGCTTGATACACCGACTGGATTACCGTCTATCGTGCGTTAATCCTTCGCCATAAGGGTCCGATATTCGCACAACCTACTTATCGCGTTTGAGCTTCGCTCGTATGGTGTATCTGTAGTCAACCGTAAGAATCAGGAGTTCCGAAGAGACTGATGAGTGCCTGCTCTCGATCCCTTATATACGAATAAGAGAGCAGGCACGTCAGCTTAATATTGTTTAGATGTTTATGGTTTACTTTATTTCTGTAAACCACTATCTTTCCAAATCCTCGCTTCTTCGAGAACGGGATTTGGAGCATGTTTTTATTTTGACATATGTGACTCGGTAATTCTCGAGTCGATGCTCTAATTACCGAGTCGCCCGTGATTGCTTAACGACTGACTCAGGTTTTTGGTGGACCTCGTTGCAGCGACGCGCGCTCGTCGCGTGCCGCTGCATGCATACCTCGATATTGTGCAACCGGAGTTGCTCCACTTTTCGGACACCGCTGTCCGAACTGGAATGCATACTACAATACTATAATATACGACGGTATATTATTACGACTGTTTTATAATATTATACTATTATACGAATATAGTATGATATTATATCGTTTCACGAATATGTATAATAATGTTTAATATATTACTACATTATTATATTAATTATATTAATAATATATTAATGACGGATTAATATATTACTTAATTAATGTCGTATTACTGCCCCCTTAATAGGGTGCTACTACCCTATCCGGGGTACAACATTCCTCCCCCCTAAAAAGAAAAGAAACTTCGTTTGTTTTCGCTCGTCTCCGGCGAGCTTTATTTTTAGGATCTGTGTACCTCGGGTTCTATGTTACTAGAGAGGGAATATAATTACAGAAGTGTAAATATGTGAGGCATTCCATCCGGTTTCGAACGGTCAAAAAGTTGTCCACTCCCAAAAAAATTTAAATTTTGTCAAATTATGTAATTCTATGAAAAGGATTTATGTACATTTTTTCAGAATTTTTGGATCGCATTGTTTTGAGTTTTTCGAAATTTCAAAATTTTCTAAAGATCGTTATATCTTGAAAGGATTCAATTACACAGAAAAATGTTTCAGACAAAAAAGTTGCAGTTTTAGATGAACTTTGAAAAAACATTATTTTTTGAATTTTTCGACTTGAAAAAATTACCATTCTTATCAAAAATATTCGAAAATAATTTTTTTCGGTCAGTATGTCACTTTTAATTTATTTCAAAAAAATCCTGAAAATACTTTTAAGTCTGTACAGTAGACACATATTTTTTTTTAGATGGCTTGATTACTTGTTCCGAAGCTATGCTCCGTTTTATTATTATCGTTTTTTTAATAAGAATAAATTATTATGGAAAATTATACTCCCCTAAACTTTTTTCTCACATTTTTAGGTAAGAAACATAAAAAAAAGTAATAACGTTGATCATCTCAAAAAATGGTCATCAAAAAAATCGCTTAAAATAAAAATCGGTAAAAAGTGAAATCATATGAGCCAAGTAGGGGTATACAAATGGTATACATACTAAGTATGAAGTATATGAACTGAAGACTATGCAGACAATAGTGATGAAAAAATACGAAAATAAAAACAAAATGTTTTATCATATTTATCAATCGAACAATAGTACACGGAGCCGGCATACAAAAACTTGGCGTGCCAGTTTTTTTGTCAATAGCTGTCGTACATGGTTCATTAAAATAATCGAGGGAGAGGGGAGGAGAATGCACCCGTAGGTTTCGTTTCATTCGCCACTTCCTCAACTGCTACTTGATTCATGATCTAGTTGGAATCACATGCATCTAAGATTGATGCCTGCGTTGAGGTTTCAGGAAAGAAAGAAATTATATTAATGGCCTAATTCGACAAGGGCGTATGATATATGAAAGTGCTAACCTTATAGGGGAGAGCGGGGCAAAATGGCACACCGGAGCAAAACGGGATTATGAGGCAAAACGCAATTTTACAATAACTTTTGAATGGTGGCGGTGATGGTGAGTGTAACAAAACGGGGTTGAAAATCCGGATGTATCGTTGCGACAAAATGGGGCATCCAAAAATTATTGGAAAATTGAGTTTTGCCCTCATTGTCCCGTTTTGCCAAGGTGTGCCATTTTGCCCGGCTCTCCCCTGCGCCTTTCTGGCTTTAGACCATCGATATTAGTCGACCAAAGTGCATCCTTGTAGATTGAAAACAAATGTAGGCCTTGTGCCGTAATGTAATGTTTTTGTAGTAGTGAACTACTAGTGCACCTCATAAAGAAAATTATAAAATGTTAAAAGGCTTAATGATGGTAAATAAGATTTTGCTATGGCTGATTTCCGAAGGGCCAATAGAAATAAAGCAAGCTATCAGTTCCTCATAGCGAATCTAGTAATCTGTGATAGTATTGTTCACCGAGAGAGTCCCACACACGCACGTACTGCCATAAAGATGGGAGCTATACTCGGATTGCATCATGAGAGGATTAATTTTGCACTGGCGCACAATGTCGTATTTTGTAAAGTAAGAGACTCGGTGTTCCCCCTGTTCCCTCGATTATTTTAATGAACCATGTACGACAGCTATTGTCAAAAAAAACTGGTACGCCGAGTTTTTGTATGCCGGATCCGTGTACTATTGTTCGTTTGATAAATATGATAAAATATTTTGTTTTTATTTTCGTATTTTTTCATCACTATTGTCTGCATAGTCTTCAGTTCATATACTTCATACTTAGTATGTATACCATTTGTATACCCCTACTTGGCTCATATGATTTCGCTTTTTTCCGATTTTTATTTTAAGCGATTATTTTGATGACCATTTTTTGAGATGACTAATGTTTTTACTTTTTTTAAATGTTCCTTACCTAAAAATGTGAGAGAAAAGTTTAGGGGAGTATAATTTTCCATAATAATTTATTCTTATAAAAAAAACGATAATAATAAAACGGAGCATAGCTTCGGAACAAGTAATCAAGCCATCTAAAAAAATGTGTCTACTGTACACACTTAAAAGTATTGTCTGGATTTTTTTGAGGTAAATTGAAAGTGACATACCGACCGAAAAAAATTATTTTCGAGTATTTTTGATAAGAATAGTAATTTTTTCAAGTCGAAAAAATCAAAAAATGTTTTTTCAAAGTTCATCTAAAACTGCAACTTTTTTGTCTAAAACATTTTTCTGTGTAATTGTAACGGCCGCAGCCTCATAATTTATTTCATTTAACTTCGAATATTTATTCATGCGTATCAATACGGAGTTTCCGTTCGATACGCTCTTCAAAGAAGCCCTTAAGGCTATCGCGCATCCGGACCGCCGTGAGCGGCCACTTATCTCCTAGTCTAAACATCTTCGACTCTTTATTCCATTGTGAAGCGAGCGCGAAGCCCTCAGCTTCACGCCCGCTTCACGACAGTTCAGCTCCGACCGACACCGCGAACGGTACACTCTCCCAACTCGAAATCTACGACTAATAAAGTATTTGTATCATTTATCCAACGTGAAGTTTCATCAATCACCTAAGACCCAAGCGGCCGTCCGTCACATTGGTGTCAGAGTGGGCGCTACCATTCAAACACGCTCACATTTAAAAAAAAAAAAAAAATTCAAAATTAACTTTTATAAAAAAAAAAAATTTTCGCGACACTTGTGCTCGAGCCGTGCTCGCACAATAAAACAAAACCGGACAGTGAAAAACAAAAGTGACACAACAAAAAGTGATATTCAACAAAAAGTGACATAACAAAACGAAGAAACAACACAGTGAACAAAAAAAAAAAAACCCAACAGTGAAAAGACACTTATTAAATAATCAATTAGAAGTGAATAATAAGCACGTAACAAGTAATAATTAAATAAAAATAGTGTAAAATAAAATAAATATTAGTACAGTGAACAGACATTTACTAAACAATAAAAACAACTAAATATTATTAACACATATAACACATATATTAACCTTTAAAAAAAAAAAAAAAAATTGAGTATTAACATCAAAAACGCGAAACGGACGCAAAACAAATAAATATAATGAGAGTGTACGGCGTGAGCGCGTACAGGGTGCACCGAGCTGAGAAAAAAAAAGTTTCCGGCGTTACCACCGGCGAGCCGTCATCGACCGCGCGAGATAGATCCGCCGTCGCCGCGACCCGTCGTACCGACGGTACATCATCGACCGACCAGCCGCCGCTGTAATACCTAAACCCTCAAACGCTCTTACCATCCGTGATTGTTCTGCACACATCGTATGAGTTACGAACTCCCACCGTATGGCAGCACCTACCGGACTGCCTTATTTTCGGGTTCCCCTTCTGGGTTCCCCTACTACCAACCTCTTAGCGATAAGAAATCTATTTAAACCCGTGCTGGACCCGCCAGACCGTCTTATTCATTTTGTATTCAAACGGGAAACTTCGTATTAAATAAAAACGTCGGTAAATCTATTAAAATTTGAGTTTATTCAAAATTATTTATTTAAAATAGTTTACCCCGTAACAAATTTTGGCGATCCTGCCAGGATAGTCATTCAACGATTACGATCAAAAGAAGACTATCTTTGTGACGAACCAAGGAAATCCACGGACTCCTGTAATCACACGGCAACGACCATTAGTAAAACATATTTTCGAAAATCTCTACGGTGAATTTAGTAACCGTTATTACGAAAGGTTTTCGAAGTTCAGCCACGTTACATCAGATTACTGAACTGATCCCTGAACGTCGCGCTGACAATTGTTGAAGAAACAAAAGACGTCACCAAGCAGAGCTTGCAACACGGACATCCTGTCTACGGACTTTGATCATCCCAGAAGCAGCCTTGAGACGACTCCGAGGTACCACGGTGCATCAGGACATCGCCCAGCTTCGACGCAACATTTATTATCACGTAAGAATAAGAATTCGACCCGTAGGACTGGATCCGCGAATCCATATCCTTCGTCAATAAAAATCGAAACGCTACTCTGAATTATTGGGCAAGTTTGTAGCAACTTTCCTCTCAATAACAGAGCTAAACAAAATAAAGGCCGGAGGCAAGACTATCATCAACCACGGTCCAACATAATAATTCCTACGGTCAACCGCGTCGCGTTATGACACCCGTTACACCCGCACGATAGTATAAGAACACAAAGTATATATATATGTATATATTATAATTTTTGAATCAGCGTAAACACTGGCTTTTTACCAGTATAGAATTTGTGATCAGCATTATACTTCAGAAGACAGCGACAGCGATATAGACACAGACAAAGACGTTACTAAAAATTTACAGACTTCGCCTCATACCTCTCCAAAAATGTCAAGAACGACATCTCCCAGTAGAAATTCGATAACAGAAAATCCTATCCTCCGCGAAATTTTAGATTCCATTAAAGCTCAGCAAGTTCTCGCAGAAGAAAGATATCAACTAATTACCGAAAAATTGACGATAACTGAACAACGCTTGAAAACAGCAAATGAAGAAAATTTTAAGCGGTTGAGAGATATTAAACAACTCGCTAAACATATGAAAATGCTCGCCACAGAGGATGAAGACGAAAGTGACGACGATATTTTGGAGACGAATTTGAGCCAAGCACCGTCAGACCCAGCTCACATTCCAGAAAATCGAGATCGACAAAGGACTCGACGACTCTCAAGTACCCATGGCCCTTCGCTATCGGATCGCGGCTCGGACGATGAGTCACATATACAAACAGTTCGAACTCAGCATCCACTGGAAATAAACAACACTAAATTCCAAGCTAAAGAACTGATACGCACCATCGAACCACTTAGAGGAAAAGACGATGTTGGAACCAAAGATTTCATCCGCATCGTAAAACGAGCAAAGAATCGATGTTCTCAACCTGATCTCTTACTTGATTTCATACTAGCTGAAAAAATCCTCGACAACGCAAAACGTGCAATTAGGTACATACGCATCCGATCTTATGAAGAACTTTATGACGCTCTAACAAAGAACGTAGCAATAACAACGTCTGTTGAAACTGCTCGCTCACGACTCGACAACATTCGTCAACAACCAACAGAATCGGTGCAGGGATATACGCTACGTTTTCGTCAACAGCTCAACGAATTAAAATATGCTATCCAAGGAGAGCACTCCGGCTCACGACACCGCGCTATTGCCATGGAAATTGAGGAAAAGTCAGCGACCAAACGATATGTTATGAATCTACGCGACGAAATCGGATCTCAAGTGCGTACTCAACGACCAGGGGACGTCAACGCTGCATACCAAGAAGCGCTCGAAACGGAATGCTGGATCAGAGAGAAACAACAAAGTAAAGGACGCTCTCTCTCACGCTCTGACCAACAAAGAACGCAATCGCGTAGTCAAACTGGAAACTCTACTATCTCAACATTACGCACGCCTAATCATTCTATGCCCTTGGCGGATCGAATGAAGCTACACTGCAACCATTGCAATCGCATCGGCCATAAAGAAGAAGACTGTTTCATAAAGAAACGCCAGAATCCAAATTTTAAACAGGTCAACAGTCCCAAAAGACCACCGCAGAACAACCAGGTGCGAATGATAGACACCGAATCGAACGAAAAAAATTCCACAACACAGGAGAAGGACGAATCGATCGACCAAGAGGAGATAGAGTATCAGCAGTATTTGGAAGATTGCAATCAGTTGCAATCCGATTGTGGGGAACAATCAGAACAGGAAAATTGTTAACGGATAGTGGATCTTCGATTAACTTGATCAAGAAAGGACTGATTTCTCCAGAACATCGAGTACGAAAAGAAGCAGGGACTTTCATCATGGGAAGAGATAAACACGAAACCGAAGAAATGACAAACTTATACTTCCAAGGAAAACGACACTCATTCCACATAGTTCCCGACAACTTTCCAATGCCTGAGGATGGATTAATAGGTCTACCTTTTCTACATGCGTATGACTTTTGTCTGACCAAGGACGTATTGAAACTTGACGACAAAAAATATTCTCTTCAGACGAACGAAATCTATGTACCGGCTAATAGCGTGGCCAGAATCACAGTACAAGTAGCACAGCAATCAGGTGATCTTCTTATCGAGAATATTATAGAGGTACCTGATGCCATATATCATGTACAGGAGGGAGAAATAAAAATTCCCATCTACAACGAAAAAAACATACCGATAACAATAACCTTGGGGCATATAGAAGGAACTCCTGTGCACGTTCCAACGGAAAGAGTACTCACGATTACTCCGAACGAACTAAACGAGAGACTGCAGCTTTTGAAAAATAATACAAGACTGGATCACGTTGAACTTCAACACCGAGAAGCAATATCCAGAATTATTCAAGGGTATCACGAAATCTTCGCATTGGAAGGAGATCCGCTCCCGTGCACTAACCTTGCACATCATCAAATAGTTTTAACAGACAAAAGGCCTATAAACAACGCATCCTACCGCCCACCAGAATGTCACAAAGCCGAAATCTCGCGTCAAATGGCAGAGATGCTCAACAAACGCGTAATTAAGTATTCAAAATCGCCATACAATTCACCAATATGGGTCGTACCGAAGAAGGACGATGCCTCTGGAAAAAAAAAATGGAGAATTGTAGTCGACTTTCGAAAATTGAATGACAAAACAGATCAAGACGCTTACCCTTTACCAGTAATCGACGACATCCTGGATCATTTGGGAAAAGCAAAGTTTTTTTCGGCCTTAGACTTGAGCTCTGGATTCCACCAAATTCCTATGGAAGAATCGTCGAAAAAATATACAGCGTTTTCCACTCCAGAGGGACACTTCGAGTACGAGCGGATGCCGTTTGGGTTGAAGAATTCTCCTGCCACCTTTCAGCGAATGATGGATACCGCTCTCAGAGGATTAGTGGGAAAGCTCTGTTTTGTTTACCTCGACGACATCATCGTATTCGGATCATCACTAAAAGAACACAATGAAAATTTAGTAGTTGTATTCGAACGACTCAAACAGACAGGATTAAAACTTCAGCCTGACAAATGCGAGTTTCTCAAACCCGAACTCGAATATCTCGGACATGTGATCACTGCCGAAGGGGTGAAACCAAATACGAGCAAACTGGAAGCTGTAAGAAACTTCAAAACTCCGACGACGCCTACGGAAGTTAAATCATTCCTGGGTCTCGCTGGATATTATCGAAAATTTATGAAAGGCTTTTCTACGATTGCAAAACCCCTCACCGATTTAACGAAGAAAGATCACGTTTTCAACTGGACTCCGAACTGTAAAAAATCCTTCGACACCTTAAAAGACATGCTATGTTCAGCACCAGTGCTGAAATACCCAGACTACACAAAAGAATTCACGCTAACTACAGACGCTTCCAACGTGGGACTCGGTGCTGTGTTATCGCAAGACGGTCACCCATGCTGTTACATTTCTAGAACACTTAACAAGCCTGAGGTAAACTACAATACATCGGAGAAGGAATTACTTGCTGTAGTTTGGGCCTGTAAAAGACTTCGACAATATTTACTAGGTCGAAAATTCACAATTCGTACGGATCACAAAGCACTACAATGGCTCGTTAACGTCAAAGATCAATCTTCACGATTGCTACGATGGAGGCTTCGGCTGGAAGAATACGATTACAAAATCGAATACAAGAAAGGCTCTGAAAATCAAGCAGCCGACGCTCTATCTCGGGTTTTTGTAACCACCGCAGAAGAACCAGACGAGGATCAATCCACTGCTCTACTTGGACGGTACAGGCAATGGACTTCAAACAACCAATTACCTGCCAAGTATATAGTCAAACCGAATGCTGTTGGAAACACTTGGAGAAAAATAATCAAAACACCAGAGAGGTTGACAGACAATGAAACCCTTCTACCGAGCTATGATGAACAACAATGGCTAAGAATCTTAACCAACCTCGCAATGAACACACTGTCGCAGAAAGTGACAATAATACGATTTCATTTTTGTGATCCACTATTCACAAGAGTAGAAAAACTTCGATTACGACAGATCTGTGACTTTATATCACAAGAGATAATTCCAGACTACAAATTAATGATTTGCGATACGGACAAAACAGAACTGACAACAGAGGAAAAACATAAGATCATTCAAGAAGCGCATGGTTCTCCAGCTAGCCAACACTTTGGAGAAAACAAAACCCTCGACAGAATCAAGAAAATCGCACAGTGGAAAGGAATTGAAGGGGACATAATAGAATTTATTAAAACCTGCGACACTTGCCAACGACAGAAATTAACACGCATACGACCACGCTCAGAAGCAATAGTCCCGGATACCGTACTTGAACCGAACGACAAGATAGCAATGGATATCTTTGGACCGCTACCCGTCTCCAGGAAAGATAACAAGTACATCTTAAGCATCCAAGACACCCTAACAAAGTATTTGATGTTAATACCTTTATCCAAAACAGACAGCGAAACTATTATCGAACAACTATTTGAACACTTCATCTATATATTCGGTTCACCAAAAAGTATTCTCACCGATCAAGGTGCTAATTTCATCTCGAACCTCATGCAAGACTTTGAGAATCTGTTTCAAATTCAGCACGTGAAAACAACAGCATTTCACCCACAAGGAAACGGATCCCTCGAAAGAGCACACGCTGTAGTAAAAGATCTTATCAAAACAACGATGGACAAAGATGCTACTGATTGGGATGAAAATTTAAAATTTATAACATTGGCCTACAATACCTCAAAACACGAAAGCCTCGACCAAACGCCTTTCGAGCTCACCTTCGGACGACAAGCTAATTTACCTTCTATCTTAGGAACAACGACTCTCCTCACTCATCACGAACTCGTTAATGCTTGGAAAAAACGACATAACCATTACTTAGAACGGGCAAGAAATCGTTTACTACAAGCAAAAGCTAAACATAAGGAAGTACACGATTCTAAAATAGCTAAAACCATGCCAGTCTTTAAACCAGGTGATAAAGTATTAATTCACAACGACCATAAACAAAACAAACTTTCCACTGAATGGACTGGGCCCTTCGAGATCACTTCTGAATTATCAAACAATAATTATACAATACTAAGCAAAGATAAAGAAGCAACTGTACACGTCAATCGACTGAAACCATATTTTAAGCGCTAACCCCTCGTTTCAGGATGAATACTGTCAGTCTGGTGCTCTTGCTATTCCTATTCGCTACCGCTGAGAGCGAATTCACAACTACTTCGCTTAAAGGCACAACAATATACTCAGAGTACATCGGAACAGCACAAATCTATCACGAAGAATGGAAACTGGTCATAGAAATTGACACGAGCCAAATCCATGAACGATACGTTAAGCTCTTCGACATAATCAAGGACATAGATCGAGCATGTATACATTGTGCCGAGGAATTTGAAATAAAAATCCTTAGGGGACGACTTGGACGACTCGATACCTTGCGAAATATCCTTCGAAACGTATTGCACAGTACTCCATTCCGAATAAAGAGAGGAATCATCAACGTTATTGGAAGAGTATCAAAGGCACTGTTTGGAACTTTAGATCAGAGCGACCTGGACTACATAAATCAAGAATTCGACAGACAATATGAAGATAATGGAATACTTGCTAACACTATCTTCAATCAAACAAAAATCATTAAAACTGTTCTAAATTCAGAGACCCTCATACTCGCTACACTAGCTGAACAAAGCAGAAATAACCTAAAAAATTACAAGCAATTTATAAAGACAGCAAACAACCAAACAATAGATATCTTCTTATCTAACCAATTGACTATTTGTACCCTCATCTTAGATGAATTGAACACTGATATGAACATGATACTCGACGCCGTAAATATCGGAAAACATGGAATAATCCACTCTCAACTCCTTACTCCTACTATTTTAAAGAATAGCATAGCAGAATTTGAAGAAACCTATCATATCCGTTATCCTATTGACAATACCGAGACAAACTACGCATACATAATAGACATTTCTGAAGTAGCTATACGAGTAGAACAAATGCATTTAATATATGTACTAAGAATTCCACTTCTTGAACCAGAAGATTGGAAGCTAACTAGACTCATCCCCATACCTTATAAAATCAATGGAAATGTCCAAGGTATAATACCAGAAAACGAATATCTTCTGTTAAGCACTCCTGTTGTCTCGTATATCCCTATAGAAAAAGGACAAATTGATAAGTGTAAAACAATATTGTCACACTACATTTGTAAGCGAGAACAACCGACGTATCTCCTTGCCGAAACCGCTAATTGTGAAACATCGATTCTGAAAAATCAAGAAAATCCTATTAGACAATGTAAAATATCACCATTCTTTATAAAAACATTGACATACATACCGCTTACTGACAGAAAAGGATACATAATTATTCCAAACAAAGTCACTGAGGTACAGATCCTTTGTAACAGGAAGTCCTCGAGATTCACCGTAAACGATCCTACTCTCATCACTTCCACAAGCGATTGCATAATTCACACCAACGGAGCTGTAATGAAATTGTATCACTCTATCGAAATCCGCAAAGACATTAGGTATAACAAGACGGTAGATTTTTCTTTTGACACCACTGACCTCCGCATATTAAAAGACGAGATGATACCTCTGCAGAACGAAATTCAACCACAAACATTAAAAGACCTCAGCTTGACCCTTGACGACATTGAAAACTCTCTAAACAAAGCAAAACAGAATCGACGAACGAAAACATGGACAGAAAGCGCTTCGGAAAAATTATCATATTTAGGTTATGTAAGTATGACTATGCTCGTCGTAGGAATAATGTATAAGTGTGGGATATTGGGTTTGTTATCTCGATGTATGCCCACCTTTTGTATAAGTTTATTTTGTTTACACAATACGATTAATAATAGAGAAAGAATGTCACCTGTACGATATGTGAGGGAGGAAAATCCGGACGCTATACATGACACAGAACTTCGAAAACGATACCCGCGTTCAAAAGAGAGTACAACTCTCAGTGCAAAACTGCGCCTTTCAGGTGCAAGGCGAATCTAAGTGGGGGAATGTAATACCTAAACCCTCAAACGCTCTTACCATCCGTGATTGTTCTGCACACATCGTATGAGTTACGAACTCCCACCGTATGGCAGCACCTACCGGACTGCCTTATTTTCGGGTTCCCCTTCTGGGTTCCCCTACTACCAACCTCTTAGCGATAAGAAATCTATTTAAACCCGTGCTGGACCCGCCAGACCGTCTTATTCATTTTGTATTCAAACGGGAAACTTCGTATTAAATAAAAACGTCGGTAAATCTATTAAAATTTGAGTTTATTCAAAATTATTTATTTAAAATAGTTTACCCCGTAACACCGCCGTGTCACGCCCTTCGTCGACTCGACATTCACCGTCGATCAAACGCCGACATCGACCGTCCACCTCCGATCGAACATATACATATAGAAGGGAGGAAGGACGCCAAAAACACTATTAATAGAAGGAAGGAAGGACGAAACAAGAAAAAAAAATATAACAATAATAGCAACGCAATCCATGCTAATAGTGTTCCTCATCGGTGTGGTAACGTAAGTACAAACATATATATATATTGTATTCTATTTTCAAAAAAAAGCGTAGCAAAAAAAATTTTTTCAAAAATATATAATACTTTTTCTCGAAAAGAGAATTAGTATCCCGCGGGAACCGAGCGCCGACAGCTGACGCGACGCGTGTCAGTGGCGTACGACCGTCGAGAGCATGTGATATACACACAAAAAAAAATAATAACAATTTTCCTATTTCCTCCTTAATAATTACAAAAAAAACACACACACATATTGATATAATAAATAAATAAAAAACAATAACGCGCCTCATAACAGACGGCAGCGAACATATATATATACACATAAATAACCCCTTTTATTTGTAATTAAATAAATAATTTGTTTTTTTTAACTTTCAAATTTTGTAACAAAAGTCGAATCTTACTCACATATAAATAATAATAGTTAATTGAATAAATAATTTGTTTCTTTTTCTTGTTCTCTCTTTCTCTCTTAAAGGGAAGGAAGGGGAAAACAAACACAAAAAAAAAATAATAATAATAAAAAAAAAAGAAACTCAAAAGCGAACAAACAAATAAGGTTTTCAAATTACTTTACACGTTTTTTCCTTTTCAAAAAAAAAAAAAACAAAACAACAATATATACTATACAACAATACAACACAATAACAAAAAAAAAGAGAGGTCAAAAAAGGAAAAAAAAAAGTGTTTTCATAGAACGCGCCTCACACTAGATGGCAGCGAATATATATATATATATGCAAAAATAAATAACGTTTGAAATTTTTCTTTGTTCTCTCCTTTACAACTATACAACAAAATTTTTACATACAAATAATAACAAATTAATTAAATTCATCTTTTTGTTAAAAAAAAAATATATATATTATAATGCTTCGGGGTTCAATTTGGGGGAGGGGGGGGGAAAGGAATAGAATAAGAAGAGCAAATAACTATGACTTCAGGTGGCGTAATGAAAGAATTTTATTTTAATGGTAACTTTCATTTATCGAACGGCTCGATTTCTTTATTTTTGGGCGCCAGTCGTGAATACGACTCGAGTCCGTTCTTTCTCGAATTTAACACCGTGAAATGTAAACAAAAACACGCGGGTATTCGTCCGCAACTTCAATAACTAAACGCCGAGGTTCATATATGAAAACAACAAAAAAAAAGAGAAATGATTGCACGAATTTTCGGGCTAATCGAACTAATAGACGGAATGCCGTCGGTGCCAAAACAAAAAAACAATGTGTAGTTATCGCCGGTACAAAAAAAAAAACTATTTGGAATAACCGCTGGTGGTATCGCTAATCGCGAACGCAGACAATATTTCATACAAATGCGAGGTACCTTTTCGTAATCCTCTTTCGTCGCACGTCACTCATACGGTCAGTCTAATAATACTCGACTCGGCAAGGAACGTAAATACCGCAAAAAAAAAAAACGCACTGAGGGGAAGGCAGGAATAACAAGAAGGAGAAAGAAAGGGAAATGGGGAAATCGGGGATTGAGCATGAACTCACGGGCGTGAGAATCCCGACCTCGATGCTCTTAAATATTACCCCGCTCGTATTGTAATTAGCAATTTAAGAACTAAATTCGCTGGGTTTAGGCTAACTAACAAAAAAAAACAAAATAACAGAAAAGAAAGAGAAAAGGGGGGAAAATATCGCGAGGGCACTGCCGCAACACCGCGAGGGCTCGATATAATATAAAAGAAAACTGAAGGGGGAACCGTCGCGAGCAAGCGTGGAGCCGATAGGCCTCGAGGCACGTGGATCTCCACGTTCGATTTCCAATCGATTGAGACGCCGGCCAGGCGTTCGTAGGGGGGGGGGGGGGACTGCAATGCTTTAGAGTGGTCCACAGAATCACTAATAACCGAAGGGTACTTACTCAAGCAATGTATGATCTCCTACGCACAATAATCCTTAATTTACGCTCGCTCAGTCACTCGCTCACACACTCGTTACCGAAGCTCGTCGCGAAGTGACGAGAACATGGCGTCGTTTTCGTCTCGTCGTCTTCTTCCGGTCGTTCTCAAGCCAGGCGGTGATTGGGCGGGACGTCACCGGAAGGAGCGGCGATTGGCTGATCGCGTGAGGACACGGGGCCCCGAACTCATGCGTTCGAGGGTCTTTGGTGCCTCGAATTCTGGACCAATGGGAGGTCGTTCTGTCACCGGGGCGATTAAGGATCGATGTCCGGTCCTTTGGTTCGATTGAGTCGTCGGGAACCGTCGCGGCCGCTGTCAGTGATGCACCTGCGAGCTTCTTAAGTGTTTTACACGGTGATGGTGGTGATTCTCGCTAATCAGACCGGGCAGAATGGAAGTCCACGCCAGAACGATTCCCTCGAGTCGAGCGATTTCAGGATGTTTCCCAACCAACTCCCCGTCGTTTGGGTCGAGGGGAGAGGTTAGGATGTCGCTCGACGGAATCCCCAGAGATTCGTCGGGAAGGCCTCGACGTGACGAAGGGGAATGCAGTGGATGCCTCGGTCGACTGGGGATCTCTGCAGCTCAGGCCGAAGATCTTCCCCGGTGAGTTCGTTCCCAGTTGCGACAATCGCTCTCGCTCCTGACAATTTTCTCCTCGTTCCCACAGGGTCGCTGGGGCCGGATAGGGTCAGCGACTAGGCGTCGAGGTTGCTAGTGTCTTCGATCGGCTTCGTCGAAGGTCCCGTCTCCCCTCGGAGGAATGTTCTTCGGTGGCGAGGGTCTCTGGGTCGATCCTGTCGATGGGCCTTTTCTTCAGGGCGGCGCTTAGGCTACGGCGCGATACAAGAATCGGGTTCGTCGGGGTGTTGCGACAGCCTTCCGACGAACTACTCGGTTTTCAGACTCTTCGACTCCCATATCCTTTTTTTTTACTTCGTTACAACTCCCCCCTGCTCAGACGGAAATACGGTCTCCGTTGACGTCGAATCATTCATACCGCGGCCGAAGCCTTTCTCACCCGGGTCATCGGGACTCTGTGTACGCTGGGGGAGTAACTGTACCATTTTCCGTTCCCAGGCTCACTCGTTACGCCCCAGTCCGGTGCCGAACCGGAATACTATTTTACAATCTTATCCTTAGTATCACATTTCGATTGAACATCACAGGTATGAGGGAAGCAATCACCGTAGGGGGGGGGGAGAACAGAGTGAAGGGAAGCAGGGGGGGGGAGAAGGAATACAGTGGCGTCGGGCCTCAGGGGAAGGGGTCGTTGTTTTTGGGCCTCGGGGATCAAGTCGTGACTATCGTGGGAATGGGGTGACAAGAGGGGAGGGAAGTCGGGGGCAAGGTCTAGTGAGGGCGTTTGTGGGTCTGGCTTGGACAGTCTAGGGCAATATGCCCACGCTCACCGCAGCTCCAACAGCGGAAGGGAGCATCGTGTCGGGGTAGGTCGCTAGTGCAGTGGCGGAAACTATGGCCGACCTTTCCACAGACCCAACAGGGAAGTGGAGTCGAAGCGGGCCGGGGGGGATGAGCCGGAGGGGACTCGACAGGGTCGGGGCGGACAAGAGGGAGAGGGGTGGTGAGGTGTAGGGACATAAGGGAGGGTATGGCTGCGGCAGCCAGGGGTCGGGGGGGTGAAGGGGGGCGGTACTTCGGGGGGTAGATAGTGACGGGGACTACTCTGGCGGGAACCAGGGGTCGTAGGGCCGGTACCATTATGGAGGGGGGGGGGGGGAGGGGAAACCGAGAGGGACAGTAGGGAGGGTATGCCGGATGAGGGTGGAGGGGTTGGGGCACTCCTATGTGGGGTTGGTCGAGGGGTCGGCAAGGAGGGGGTCACACGGTCAGAGGGGCGTAGGGAGGGGGTCGGGGGAGTGGGTGAGCGTTGGTAGGGTGGACTGGGGAAACGATAGGTTAGGGGTACGGGGGAGGGAGAGCGGGAGGTGGCGGGAGTATCGTCATAATTTATAGGGGGATTGAATGGCACCGATCGAGGACGGTGGGTAAGGGGGGTTGGAGGGGGAGTTGGGGGAGTACTAGAGGTGGTATCATGGTCGCTGGTGAGGTCAGGGGACTCGGAAGCAGGGGTGGGGGGCGGGGAATAGAAGTAACTCCCGGGAGTGAGAGAGGGGTCGGGTAATGGGGGGTAGTGGCATAGGGAGTATAGGGCAGCGGGACGAGGGGATGGGTTTTGCGTCGGTTGAGTTGGCTTAGGCGCCCTGTGCCGACTTCTAAATTTCCGCAGGCTACGGGAACGCTCCTTTCTCACGGCTAGCGCCAGGAGGTCGATTTCGTAAACGTCGGGGACTCGGTGTGGGGACTCGATCCCGGAGCTGTCGGACAATTTTCCGGGGCCGTCCTCTTCTTCTTGGAGCGATGCTCTCTGGGTTGGCCGGGACTCTGAGGGGGGTTTCCGGGTCGGTGGCAATCGGTGGCTCCCGGCGACGACCTCGTCCTCGCCTAGGTATCCCACTGGGACCCGGTATCGGGAAATTGGTGGACGCCGGCTCCACCCTAGGCGTCTCCGGGGCCCTAGTGGTTTCGGCATCGTACGGTAGCTGCAAGAGGATGGTATCGTTTAGTGGGGGGGTCGCTTGGGCTGGGGGCAGCGAGGGGTATTCGTGGGAGGGTGTGTTTTCCGCGGGAAGGGGGGGCTCGTCGGGGGGGAGTATACCTGGGTCGTCTGTCTCTTCGGGGACATAGGCTTTAAGGTCCTTAATGTGTACTCGCGGGTTACGGCGAGACTCGGGGACGTGTAGTTCGTACACGACGGGAGACATGACTTTCGTAATACGAAAGGGGCCACTGAACTTCGGGGATAATTTAGCTGCGACGCCTTGAGTGGCGGAGGATAGTACCCGATTTTTCCGAAGCACCAAATCGTTCACTTGATACCTCTTATCCACTCGACCTTGGTTATAATATCGGGCTTGTCGGTGGGCCGCTTTTTCTAAATTGTAGTGAACCAGGTCGTGGATCAGCGGTAGCCGTGCCATGCGACGGCTCCAATCCTGTAGTCCACTCGTTGGAGAAGTGGGGGGACGAAAGGGCCTTCGATAAAGGCACTTGGCAGGGCGAGGGTTGCGACCGAAATTCAAAAATGCCGGGGTCATTAGGGTGGAGGAGTGAGCAGCTGTATTCATCGCGAAACACAGCTCTGACAGGTGCTTGTCCCAATCTCGTTGGTCGCTACCCACAAAGGAATTAATCATGGTTTTTAGCGTACGGTTCACTCTTTCCACGGGGTTGGCCTGGGCGTGGTATGGTGGAACCGTAGTCTGCCGAACCCCGTATTGCCCGAGGGCATTGGTTAAGAACTGGTTTACAAATTCGGTACCGTTATCGGTGAGGAAGATTCGGGGGCAACCCCAGCGGTTCAGTATTAGGTTCTCGAACGCGGCTAGGATAGTGGGTCCTGTAGCGCTACGGAGAGCCTTTGCCTCGACGAACTTCGTGAAGAGATCTTGGAATACCACTATATAACGGTTTTGGGCGCGGCTGGGGGGAAACGGCCCCATGACGTCAGCCGCTACGACAGCCCAGGGGCCCTCGGTGGTACGCTCGCGCATGAGGCCCTCCGGGCCGGTCTGGGAAACCTTTTGCAACTGACAGATGGTACACCGTGAGATAAACCGGGCCACGTCATGAAAAGCTCCGGGCCAATAAAAATCCTGGGATAATTTCTGATAGGTCTTGTCTATTCCCAGGTGACCGGATTGGGGGGTATCATGGGCATTCCGAAGGGCGGGGAGGCGAGACTCGGCGGGAAGGACTAGCTTCCACGCATCTAGATCGGACACGACCGGGTCAATCAGGGAGTGGGGTCGGTGGAAGTACAGTTTGTCGTCCTCGATCTTCCAATTGGGGTATTTGGAGGGGAATTCGCGTACGCTCTGCATTTTGGCTATATACCAGGGGTCGGTAGCGTTTCCTAGAGCCGTCAGAGCCTCCTCCGATCCTCCAAACATGCACGAAAGGGCGTCAGGGACAACATTGAGCTGGCCCTTCCGATGGACGATGACCATGTCCAAGGCCTGCATTGCTAATGCCCATCGAGCTAACCGGCCCGTCGAGTCCTTAAGGTTGTGGAGCCACCGCAAACTGCTGTGATCCGTTATTACGGTAAACTTCGTACCCTCGATATAAGGGCGAAATTTCTTAGTGGCCCACAACACTGCTAAACATTCCTTCTCGGTGACCGTATATTTCCGTTCCGGCTTAGTCAGGACTCGGCTGGCGAAAATAATCGGGCGTTCCTGCCCCTGCGATTCCTGAGTTAGGACAGCCCCAATCGCCTGATCGCTAGCGTCGGTCTGGATGGTAAAGGGGCGGGTGAAGTCTGGACGGGCAAGGACGGGGGCTCGTGTTAAGGCGTTCCGAAGGGCCTCGAAGGCCTCCTGTTGTTCGGTTTCCCACTGCCAGGGTTGATTTTTATGAAGGAGTTTCACGAGTGGTAATTTCAGTTCGGATATCTCTTCCATGAATCGGGCATACCAGCCTACCATACCGAGGAATCGTCGTAATTGGCGAAGGGTGGTGGGTGGAGGGTACGATAGGATCGGGGAGATTTTATCGGGATCGGTTTTCAGGCCATCTCGCGTGACAACGTATCCCAGATAACCTACTTCTGGACAAAAAAACTCGCTTTTCTCGCGATTGATTTGCCGGCCGGCGGCCGTGAGGGTTTGTAGGACCCGGGGAAGCCACCGAAAGTGATCTTCGATGCTGTCGGTGGCGATTATCACGTCGTCTAAATAGGCGAAGACGTGGGGTTCCCATTCGGGTCGAATCAGTCGATCCATCAACCGCTGAAATGTGGCTGGGGCGTTGGTGAGTCCGAATGGCATCCTCTTGAACTGAAACAACCCCCGACCGGGTACGGCAACCGCGGTAATGGGTCGACTGGGGGGGGGGGGCACGGGTATTTGAAAATATGCTTGACTCAGGTCGAGTTTGGAGATACATCTGGCCGTACGCAGGCCGTCCAGGATGCGATCCATGTTGGGAAGGGGGTAAGCGTCCTTGCGCGTGACACGGTTCACATCTCGGTAATCGAGGCAGAACCGGTGTTTGCCGTTAGGCTTTGAGACTATTACGGGATTACTTAACCATGGGCTATCGGACGGCTCAATAATATCCTCGTCGAGCATTCGGTCGACCTCTGACTGTGCGATGGTCAATATATGGGGGGAGATAACCCGGGAACGTTGGCGTATAGGAGGGTGTCCCTGGACGTCGATCTGGTGTTGAACTAGATGGGTGACACTCAGAGTTCCAGGGGTCGGGGGAGGCAGTAGTTGGGCCAGCATGCACTGTAGCCGAGTATAGTCGTCCGGCGAAACTTCCGTGAGTCCACCGCAAGGGAAAGAGGGATGCAAATTAATTGGGGGGGGGCTCCGTTCCTGCGAACCTCCGCCGGGGTCCGTTGGGTAGATTCCAAGTGTCTCCCTGGTAATCGATATTGAACCCGAACAGCCGGCAGAAGTCTATGCCAAGGATACACTCGTATCCCAGAGGAGCGATCCGGACAGGGAGGGTTTTGGACTGGCCATCAATTTCGATCTGGACTTCAATCTCGCCTTTTATTGGGACTAGGGAATCATCGGCCACTCGGATCATTCCGGACACGGAAGTCATGGGAGATCGTAAATGGATGCCAGTACGCTCACCGAAATACGAACGAGTGGAACCCGGGTCTATCAGTGCATCTATTTGTTTACCGAGAAAATGTATCTTCATAAAATGGCGGGGATCGCCATCCAGGGACGATAAATCCTCGACAACGGTGGAAGCGAGGAGGCTAGTGGGGGGGGGGGGGAATCTTAAGAGACATCAGGGGGGGTGGAGGGACCTGTCGGGGGGCACTCGGAGAAGGGGGAACTACACGACGGGACATTAAGGAGGGTATGGGAGTCTTCCGGGGGGCAAGGGGGCCTACTGCCTCCCGGAGGGGGCGTTTCCCGAGCGCCGGTTGACGCATCGCTGGCAGTCGTCGGTCTGTACTCCGGGGTTACCGCACCATCGGCAAAAATCACCCAGGGTGAAGGCGCACCGATTATAACGATGTCCGATCTGACCGCAATTATAACAACGGAGTTGGGAGGTGGGCCCGGGAGGCTGAGGCGCGGCGGGACGGGGGAAAGGGGGGGGCGCCTGAGGTAGTGCCATTAAGGGGGGAGGGGGAGAGTACTGTACGGGGGCAAACGGTGGGTTTGACATAGAGGGAGGGGGGAGGGAGTATTGTATGGGAGCCATCGGTGGGTTTGACATGGGACCGGGCATAAACGGAAGATACGGGAAGGGTATCGGGGTTAGGTTGGCCCCAGCAGGGGGGGCTACACCGGTCGCCTGGGGTGTAGGCGCCTTCTTCGGATTTTTCTTCTGAGGGGCAGGGGCCGTAGCGGCTACTGCGGGAGCGCCGACCTCCGGTTGGGTCGGCGGCGAGGAGGTTGCCGAAGGGGGTGGATTCGTCTCAGTGGCGGCTGTCTTGGCGGTGCTGTCTTTGGGGGAGGGATTAAACGCGGTGGAGGGAAGTATAGATTGGGAAGGGGGAGGGGGGGGGTCTGTAACAGCTAGCACGGATTTGGGCGTCTTCCACTGCGCGTCATTCGCTGGAGCTGAAGAAAACTAGTCACTTCCTCCCGTGGCACGTGCAAGGCAAATTCCGGTAGCAGGTTAGCGCAGCAAATGTCTAGTTGGCTGGGGAGGGAGAGAGGGGGGCTGATATAGCTAAAAAGCATCCTCATCTTTGTAAGGTATGCAGCAACCGGTTCTCCTTTCCCTTGGGTTCGTAGTTCCGCTTCGCGCCTAACCCTTTCTTGGAAATCCCCATGGCCGAACCGTTCGCGGAAGTAGAACAAGAACTGGTCAAACGTTCTCCCGTTCCCGTGTTCTACCCTGTGCCACATCAGGGCGTCGCCCGTGAGGGCCTCGGGGAGGGCTCGGAGGATCTCCTCTTGGGATAATTCTCGACTAGCACAATACTCTGCTAATTGGGTCAAAAATTCCTCCCCATCCTCGTCCTTCTTACCTGCGAAGCGGGGCCCGAATCGTTTCAGATGATCAATAGACCTAGTATCCCGAAGAAGCCTTGATTCCGAAAAGGGGGTTTGGTTGAGGGGGGTTGGTGCCGTAGGGGGATGATCAGTACGGGGTTGCAGGGCATGGGGTTCGACCCGCGTACTATCCAGGTGGGTTGTCTTTCGCGGGGGAATCTCGTACGTAGCGTGACCGACTAGAGATAGTTCGTTAAGGCGCGCCGCTTGTTCGCGTATCGATGGAAGGGGTCGTTTGGGGGGGGGGGGGGGTGGCTGGATAGGGGTTTGGGGAACGAATCTCGGATCGAAGGATACTATAGGAGGGGGGCGGGGGCCAGTCTCTGAGGCAATTTGGGAGTCCGTTAGGTCGAGGGGGGGTACTGCTACGGGTTCGGGGGAACGGGGGTTGTCAGCAGGTAGTCCAAGAGTTGAGACCTGGGCCGGGCCCGTCATCTGAAGGACGGAGGCCATCACTTCCGCCTGTGAGAGGATAACCCGCGCTCTACGGGGGTTGGGAAGGTCCGCATCGATCGCCTCCCGAGGGAAAATGTGGGGTCCGGTGGGCATATTGGAGACTTTCTCTCGGAGTTCCCCGATAAGGGACTCGTCGAATGAGGGGTCCTGCAATAGCCCCGTGGCGGTCTGCGGAATACGGTCGCCTCTCTCATCCTTCTCCGGATCCCATGGAATCGAAGCCCCTGGGAAGTGTTGTCTCAGGTCGTGACGCAAATACCGGTTTTTTAAGACGTGGACTTCCCCTTGGCAACAAAGGTGGGCATGGTCCAATAATCGGATAACCTCCAGTGGGGATAGTCCGTCAAGTTCCTGGCGCATTTGTTCCGCCACTTCTCCATCTAAAATCTCCATGGCCTCCTGTAAGGCCCCGATTAAGGGGTGTTCCGGATCTTTCCGAGGGGGCTCGGGTATGGCTGGGGTCGCGACGGGGGGGGAAGGGTCCCGCGGGGTGTCTGTCGGAGGGGGATCGTCACAGTTCCCCCGTTCTTCAAGGTCGGTATCGTGTGTCTCGTCGTGGGTACTCATGGTGGGGGGATAGTACACAAGAAGATACGATTATGCCGGAAATACAAATATTCACAGTAGGTCGCAACACAAATAAAGGGTACAAATGTCAATCGAAATGCAATATGGACCACGTTCCCGCCACTTGCCGCTTTCGTTGCAGCAGAGCCCTCAAAACGCATTAATCGCGCCTTCGGCGGCGATGGGGGGGGGGGGGGGGGGACGGGGTTATTCGCCTGCCAAGCAGAGAAAACAAGGCAACCCAACAAAACAAAAAAAAAGAAAAGAAAAACCAGCGAATAATAATAATGAAGAGAAACGAACGGGGTGAGCAAAAGAAAAAGAAAGAAAATCGCAACAACGTTTGTCGAGCCCCACGTTGGGCGCCAAAATTTTATAATGCTTCGGGGTTCAATTTGGGGGAGGGGGGGGGGAAAGGAATAGAATAAGAAGAGCAAATAACTATGACTTCAGGTGGCGTAATGAAAGAATTTTATTTTAATGGTAACTTTCATTTATCGAACGGCTCGATTTCTTTATTTTTGGGCGCCAGTCGTGAATACGACTCGAGTCCGTTCTTTCTCGAATTTAACACCGTGAAATGTAAACAAAAACACGCGGTTATTCGTCCGCAACTTCAATAACTAAACGCCGAGGTTCATATATGAAAACAACAAAAAAAAGAGAAATGATTGCACGAATTTTCGGGCTAATCGAACTAATAGACGGAATGCCGTCGGTGCCAAAACAAAAAAACAATGTGTAGTTATCGCCGGTACAAAAAAAAAACTATTTGGAATAACCGCTGGTGGTATCGCTAATCGCGAACGCAGACAATATTTCATACAAATGCGAGGTACCTTTTCGTAATCCTCTTTCGTCGCACGTCACTCATACGGTCAGTCTAATAATACTCGACTCGGCAAGGAACGTAAATACCGCAAAAAAAAAACGCACTGAGGGGAAGGCAGGAATAACAAGAAGGAGAAAGAAAGGGAAATGGGGAAATCGGGGATTGAGCATGAACTCACGGGCGTGAGAATCCCGACCTCGATGCTCTTAAATATTACCCCGCTCGTATTGTAATTAGCAATTTAAGAACTAAATTCGCTGGGTTTAGGCTAACTAACAAAAAAAAACAAAATAACAGAAAAGAAAGAGAAAAGGGGGGAAAATATCGCGAGGGCACTGCCGCAACACCGCGAGGGCTCGATATAATATAAAAGAAAACTGAAGGGGGAACCGTCGCGAGCAAGCGTGGAGCCGATAGGCCTCGAGGCACGTGGATCTCCACGTTCGATTTCACAATCGATTGAGACGCCGGCCAGGCGTTCGTAGGGGGGGGACTGCAATGCTTTAGAGTGGTCCACAGAATCACTAATAACCGAAGGGTACTTACTCAAGCAATGTATGATCTCCTACGCACAATAATCCTTAATTTACGCTCGCTCAGTCACTCGCTCATACACTCGTTACCGAAGCTCGTCGCGAAGTGACGAGAACATGGCGTCGTCTTCGTCTCGTCGTCTTCTTCCGGTCGTTCTCAAGCCAGGCGGTGATTGGGCGGGACGTCACCGGAAGGAGCGGCGATTGGCTGATCGCGTGAGGACACGGGGCCCCGAACTCATGCGTTCGAGGGTCTTTGGAGCCTCGAATTCTGGACCAATGGGAGGTCGTTCTGCCACCGGGGCGATTAAGGATCGATGTCCGGTCCTTTGGTTCGATTGAGTCGTCGGGAACCGTCGCGGCCGCTGTCAGTGATGCACCTGCGATCTTCTTAAGTGTTTTACACGGTGATGGTGGTGATTCTCGCTAATCAGACCGGGCAGAATGGAAGTCCACGCCAGAACGATTCCCTCGAGTCGAGCGATTTCAGGATGTTTCCCAACCAACTCCCCGTCGTTTGGGTCGAGGGGAGAGGTTAGGATGTCGCTCGACGGAATCCCCAGAGGTTCGTCGGGAAGGCCTCGACGTGACGAAGGGGAATGCAGTGGATGCCTCGGTCGACTGGGGATCTCTGCAGCTCAGGCCGAAGATCTTCCCCGGTGAGTTCGTTCCCAGTTGCGACAATCGCTCTCGCTCCTGACAATTTTCTCCTCGTTCCCACAGGGTCGCTGGGGCCGGATAGGGTCAGCGACTAGGCGTCGAGGTTGCTAGTGTCTTCGATCGGCTTCGTCGAAGGTCCCGTCTCCCCTCGGAGGAATGTTCTTCGGTGGCGAGGGTCTCTGGGTCGATCCTGTCGATGGGCCTTTTCTTCAGGGCGGCGCTTAGGCTACGGCGCGATACAAGAATCGGGTTCGTCGGGGTGTTGCGACAGCCTTCCGACGAGCTACTCGGTTTTCAGACTCTTCGACTCCCATATCCTTTTTTTTACTTCGTTACAATATATATATTGTAACGGGACAGACCCCCCCCCCCTTGCAGAGTCTGGCACTTTGCCGCTAGATGGCCGGCTGGCGTCCGCTTCTCGCAAGCGAGACGGCCCCAGGATGGCTATAAAGACTCGGCCTGTCCTCTCCTCGAGGTTCTCTATCATTCCAATACCAAATCTCCCGATATTGAACCACTCCTAAAGTCGCTGTGCGGTTGAAGAGCCAGCGCAATTTTATTTGAATAATGCTTCTGAATTTAATTCAGAAGCATTCCACTGAGCACTAGCTCTCGCTTTATTGCAAAGGGAGAGTTAGAATGCTTCTTCGGTGGGGAGGCGTCTCGTTTGACACGCTATTGTCTCATTGCGAGTCGATCCTCCTTTTTGGAGAGTGCGTTAATTAACGCTATCGTCTCGTTAGAGTCGATCCTCCTTATGGAGAGTGCGTAAGCCAAACGTGGACCTCTCTTCATTCGACCCCTCCGCTCGGAGAAAAGAATGAGGGAGTGAAGCACCCATTTTTGAGACTCCTATCCGGTGAGCAAGGATAGTATTTAGTCTTGAACGTCGGGTCGATCTGACGATCCCCGGATTGCAAGACTAAAGAATTCCACAATCCTTTCCCCCACACAATATCCAGCCGGTCCAGTACACGAACTCTTTCCTTCCATTCGGAAGAAGACGATCTAAAAAATCGTGAGTTCGATATTTCGGCTAGCCCGGAATATCGAAACGTTTCATTGGCGCCCGAACAGGGACTGGCGATACTTGTGTGGTTTTTCCTATCCCGTCTACACTCTTACAAAGAGTGCTCTTCGAGAAACGCGTTAGAAGGCGTTTCGAGATCACACTCTTTGGGGGGGCGATGTAACGGGACAGACCCCCCCCCCCCCCCTTGCAGAGTCTGGCACTTTGCCGCTAGATGGCCGGCTGGCGTCCGCTTCTCGCAAGCGAGACGGCCCCAGGATGGCTATAAAGACTCGGCCTGTCCTCTCCTCGAGGTTCTCTATCATTCCAATACCAAATCTCCCGATATTGAACCACTCCTAAAGTCGCTGTGCGGTTGAAGAGCCAGCGCAATTTTATTTGAATAATGCTTCTGAATTTAATTCAGAAGCATTCCACTGAGCACTAGCTCTCGCTTTATTGCAAAGGGAGAGTTAGAATGCTTCTTCGGTGGGGAGGCGTCTCGTTTGACACGCTATTGTCTCATTGCGAGTCGATCCTCCTTTTTGGAGAGTGCGTTAATTAACGCTATCGTCTCGTTAGAGTCGATCCTCCTTATGGAGAGTGCGTAAGCCAAACGTGGACCTCTCTTCATTCGACCCCTCCGCTCGGAGAAAAGAATGAGGGAGTGAAGCACCCATTTTTGAGACTCCTATCCGGTGAGCAAGGATAGTATTTAGTCTTGAACGTCGGGTCGATCTGACGATCCCCGGATTGCAAGACTAAAGAATTCCACAATCCTTTCCCCCACACAATATCCAGCCGGTCCAGTACACGAACTCTTTCCTTCCATTCGGAAGAAGACGATCTAAAAAATCGTGAGTTCGATATTTCGGCTAGCCCGGAATATCGAAACGTTTCAATATATATATATATATATATACATATAATAATAATACAATTCGAACGAACAAAAAAAAAACTAGAAACAAATAAACAATTCATTTCTCAGTCCATTCTTTTCAATTAATCTAAACAAAATAAAATACATATACAAAAAAAAAGAACAACAAAATCCAGTATAAAAAAAAAAATGTGTCATTTCATGTTTTCTCGCGATTTAAAAAAAAAAAACAAAACAAACAACACTGATAACGTTTAGTTATTATTAATAAAAAAAGGGGAAAAAAGAGAAACAACAACTAATAATAATAATTCAGTCATTTTTAAATATACATAAATAATAATAATAAGAAAAAAAACAGAGGAAGGACATTTCTTCTTTCCTCGCTTCTACTCGGTTAAAAATAAGTCCGCCGAAACGGCCTCGGCGCACACGAACAAGTAGTGCGAATAGTTTTTTCCGCTCAGCATTGTCTGAGGGATCAAAGGTAAGAATGGCCAACGATCCCCCCGTACCCAACACAATGAAGCTCCGCGACATACAAAATCTTGTACCAAACTTCGATGGCAAAAATATGCCACTTAACAATTACATATGAGCATGCAATAATGCTGCAAAACTCGTCGCGGAAAACGATCGATCTCAATTCCTGACAATAGTACAACTTAAACTGTCGGGAGTTGCAGCCGATATCATCGAATCAAAAACATACGACACATTAGATTCACTCTTGAGGGATCTCAAGAGCGCTTTCGACAAACCAGTTGAGCTATCGGATCTCGAAACCGAATTGAAATCGAATACACAAAATTACAGCGAATCTGTTCTCGTCTACGCAACGCGTACCCGGAAAATCGCAAATAAAATGGAAAGTAGACTAAAAGAAGTTTACCGAGCAGAAGCTCAACAAGCCTATCTGAACGGACGGATTAACGAAGTGAGACAAACAGTAATTAGAACTTTTATTCGCGGATTAGCCGACCAAATCGGAAATATGATCATGCCAAGAAATTTTCCAACACTCGAAGAAGCGATCGACGAGGCATTAAATATTGAAAACGAACTTATTCGTAGACAAGCAATGCACCAAACATCCAAACTCGATAAATCGGAAACTAGGGACAAAAGCCCAGAAAAAGCGAAAGTTCGGTTTACGCAATTAACCGACAACAACGGACTAAAATTTTGCGAAGTCCATCGCGAAAACCCTACACATTCAACATCAGAATGCTACGCTGTGCAACAATTGCGTGAAAACACGAACACACGCATCAACAGCCGTCAATACCGTAGCAACTCACCAGGAAACTTCCGAAACAGTTCTCGCGGAAATTTCCAAAACAATACTCGTGGCGGTTACCAAAACAACTCACGCGGTAATTATCAAAATAATCCGAACAGCTACTATCAAAACGGTCCACCCGGGAATTACCAAGGTAATTCACGTGGGGGTTACCAAAACAATTCACGCGGATCCTACCAAAATAACCCACGTGGGGGTTATCAAAACAATTCGCGCGGAAATTATCAAAACAACCCGCGCAATAACTATCGAGACAATTCGCGCGAAAATTATCGCGATAACTCGGGCGATTATCAAAGTAATCCACAACAAAGCAGTTCGTGGGATTACAATTATCAGAGTAACCCGCAACAAAACAACTCGTGGGACAATAATTATAACAATAGAGACAACCGAAATAATTCGCGAGATCGTAACTATCGCAATAACTCACGCGAAAGAGACAATTCGCGCGACCGAAACAGTCGAGATAACTCGCGAGACAGACAAAATCCGAGCAACAGTCGAAACTCGCGTAAATCAGATCATCAGTCGAGCCTCGATGCAGCGCAAATCGAGCAAATTTTCGAGCGCGTGCTCCAAAAAAACGAGCGACCCGCCTCTCGCGACAGCGCAACGAGAGGCAGGACACCGGAGCGCTCGTCCAACCCGAATTAAGAGAAGACGCGAAAGTTGCGCACACCGAGACCGAACTCCTAAAACACGTAGGATCGGCATACGTGAAAAAAACAGACGGGAGCGTAACAATCAGAAAAGCTAGAATAAAATTAGGATTAACTAATAGACATAAGCCACCAAGCGTAACCCTAGAGTCACAAGACCTACATTCAAACCAAGCTGTATTTCTTGCTGACACTGGAGCAGAGATAAATCTCATAAAAGATTCCTTTGTCGCCCGAAGTACGGAGATAGACCCGACGCTCATATACGAGCTTAGCGGTATCACCGACGGGACGGCAAAAACAATTGGTAGATGTTATATCCGAATCAAGGAATTTAACATCGAATTCCACGTAATCGACGATTTATTCCCGATTATGCAAGACGCCATACTCGGTGACGTCTTCTTTAGAGGGACGCCAGCCGATATACTCTACACCGAAGCGTGCATCAAGTTCGCTGGCCATACAGTCCCGTTCGAAACGTTCGAGCGAGTGACGATACCAGCCAGATCGAAACTCATCGTACCCATCAGACTGAAACCGACCGATCTCGAGGAGGGATACATCCCGAGAATCGACGGGGGTCCACGTCTCTACATGGGTAACGCTTTGGTAAAAAACAACAACGGAATTGCGTACCTTTGCGCAATTAACGCGCAAAACAGCGAGATAAACCTGATAGTGCCGACGGTAGAATTAATACCAGTCGAGATTATCAGCGAAAAACCAATCGACAACTTCACACCGAGCGACCTTCACGGTTTCTCGAACGTGGACCGTGCAGAAGTACGCTCGGTACAACTCGACAAACAGAATAGGCTTGAAGCTCTTCAAGCTCTTCTGCAACTAGATCACCTCAGTGAAACAGAGCGAGATCACGTTCTTCAGTTGGTCTCAAAATACCAACATCTGTTCTGTCTACCCGGAGATCGATTGGGTCACACAACACTGGCAAAACACGAAATTCCTACAACAGACGACAGACCAATTAACACCAAACAATACAGATTTCCACAAGTACACAAGAGAGAAATACAAAATCAGGTTAACGACATGTTAAACAAGGGGATAATAAAACCATCTCTCTCCCCTTACAACTCTCCAGTTTGGGTAGTTCCCAAAAAGCCAGACGCGAAAGGCAACAAAAAATGGAGAATCGTGATAGACTTTCGAAAACTTAACGAAAAAACTACGCCAGACGCGTACCCACTCCCAAACATCAGGGACATATTAGATCAACTGGGAAACGCCCGGTACTTTTCAACATTCGACCTGGCATCCGGTTTTTACCAAATAGAAATGCATCCAGCAGACAGACACAAAACAGCTTTTTCGACCCCGAATGGACATTACGAATATCACCGAATGCCATTCGGACTTAAAAACGCGCCAGCAACCTTTCAAAGGTTGATGGACGTCGTGCTATCCGGTCTTCAAGGCACAGACCTATTCGTCTACCTGGACGATATTGTAATATACGCAAGAGACATCACCGAACACGAAAACAAATTTAAGAGTTTAGCGAAAAGACTGACTTCGGCAGGTTTGACGCTACAAACCGAAAAATGCCACTTCCTAAACCGAGAAGTGACATACTTAGGGCACATAATTTCAGCCGAAGGCGTCAGACCGAACGCCAGCAACATCTTCGCAGTAAAAAACTTCCCAACACCAAAAGACAAAAAAGGAATTAAACAATTCGTAGCACTTGCAGGCTACTATCGACGCTTCATCCGCGACTTCGCAAAAATTGCGATTCCTTTAACACAACAACTAAAAAAATCAGAGAAATTCGAATGGACAGACGAATGTCAATCAGCGTTCGAATACCTAAAGGCAAAAATCATCGAACGCCCAGTCCTAAAATATCCGGACTTTGACAAACCGTGTACGCTTACCACGGACGCATCAGACTACGCCATATGCGCAGTTCTTAGTCAAAAGCACGGTGACTTCGATCACCCAATAGCTTTCTATTCGAGAGCATTAAAGAAAACCGAGATCGCGTATGACGCGATGAAAAAAGAGCTCTTAGCCATAGTGAACGCGGTAGAATACTTTAAAACGTATCTATACGGAAAACGGTTCACGCTTGTCACAGACAACAGAGCACTAACATATATAAAAAACAAACCCGACATCCCGCAACAGCTACAACGATGGCAAATAATACTGAACGGGTACGATTACGACATCGTACACAAACCCGGAAAACTAAACGTCGTTGCCGACGCTCTATCGAGAAATCCCGCGGAAATCATGCCAATCAGGCAACGCGAGGATAGCTCACCCGAAAACCAGGAGACAAAAAAGCAAAAAGTGTCTCCTGAACCGCCGCATCAAACTCGCGGACGATCAACAACCGACACGGGTTCTGGAAACCCAGCACCTAGAAAAAAGCAAAACACACGGGAACTGTCGACCAACGAATCGGAAGACAGTCAAGCCGCATATCAGAGAACATACCAATCAGACTCTGACGAATCAATGGAACAAGTAATGGAACAAAAGAAACAAACCCAACAAGAAACAAATCAACCACCCAAAAAGATAAAATCAAAACAAAAAACGGAGAGTGTACCCAAAACAAAAGATTTAATAATAGATACCGAAACATCAATCACCGAGTTATCGGAAAACGAAGGTGAATTTATGCAACCAATAAAAAAATGGTTGAGGAGCTGAACTCAAAGAAAAATACGGAGCCACAATGGCGACTCTCCAAAAAACGTCCAACCGACACAACGGATGACGAGGAGGATAAACGACAACCACGCAGACAACATAGGAAACGAGATGATACTGAAACGAAATATAAATATACAGACATAGATGATAGCACAACGGAAGAAGAGCAGGAAAACGAAAGCCCAATGAGGCCACAAGAAAACAAAAGCCCAATGAGGCCACAAAAAACGAAAAGCCCAACGAGGCCACAAGAAAACAAAAGCCCAATGAGGCCACAAAAAACGAAAAGCCCAACGAGGCAGCAGGGAAACAAGAGCCCAACGAGGCCGCAAAAAACAAAGAGCCCAACGAGGCCACAAAAAACAAAAAGCCCAATGAGGCAACAAAAAGCAGGAAGCCCAACGAGGCCAGATAAAATAGAAAGCTTATCGCAGCTAAACAAAAACGAGTTTCGTGAAAAAGTCAGCCCTGACGGGGCAACCGGCTACTTATACGGTGACAAAAGCGAACAAAACAATGGAACTCAAAACAGAAACGACAACTCTAAGGCACGAAATAGTAAAAACGAGACGGAACACGAGACAGAATCCGAGAGTGAAAATTTCAACAAAGGATTCAAACCGTTGCTGACGAACATCGGAGAATCGTCCAGCGACGAAAATAGTGGTAAACCACCCGTCCAACCAACTTTTAGATCACCATCCACAGGTACGAAACGAAAAACAAAAAGACTCAAAAATGACGGAAAAAGCGTGAAACGGAAAGTACCGCCGAACTTTCGTTCACCAGATTCTCACAAAACAACAATACGTCAGCGATCAGGGAAACGATTGCTTATACCAGCGAAAAAGCGAACTCGGAAAACGCCAAAAGAACCAACTAGGCGTAGCGAAAGGTTAGCTAATAAAAAAAATCCGGAAGTCCCAAACATTCCACCTAAAAATCAACCCACTACAAAAGAAACAAACGATCTCAAAAACCTGTCACCCGAAATGACAGACCAATATTGGGATTCTAAAATCACACACAGCAACCCTAAAACAAAAACTCCACAATCAAAAACAAAAACTCCATTCCAGCCTCTCGACTCAACATCCTCAGATCCAGAACCAAAACCATCACCAGAATTAACAACGGAATATTGGGATTCTAGAGTCACTTACACCAACGACACTCCAACTCACCCAGATCCCGAAGAAGCACAACAAAAAACAAAATCACCTGTGCCAATGTCACCCGAAATGACACAAGACTATTGGGACTCAAAAGTTATGGACATTCCAGATAAAACACTATCAATAGAACAACCAGCTACCCCACAAATCGAGCAGCCAATCGCAGTGCCGAGCACTTCCAAACAGATCGAGCAACCAGTCGCCATACCAGGGTGCTCATGGCAAATCGACGACTACACACCTGAACAACCAGTCGCCACGCCAGGGTGCTCATGGCAAATCGACGACTCTACACCAGCAATGGATATCGAACCAACGTTCAGATCACCACCCTGGATTCCACACGAAACAACAGACTATTCGAAATCGGATGAATCGCGACCAACTACACCTCGAGAACCCTCTCGAGCGTTAACAAATCAATACCACAATATGTCGCCATCGTCAGAAAGTGATTCCGACGATTCAGCGTACCAACCATCGCAATATCAACGAAAACGTCTAACACTGCAAACTCCACCAACAACAACGGGAACAATGATAACAGAAGATGTGCAACTAAAAAATAATATCGTAGTAACGCAGGAAAACATCCTGGCACAGCAAGATAACATCGCACACTTCCTGTCAGCCGACGGTGTCATGGACACAATGGTCTCGAAAATACTCGCAGAAAAGGGTAAACTCACCCAATCGGTATTTTCGCAGTCCAATCCAGGAATCGGACACATTTTTATAACACGCGATAAAATAAGACGCTACTTCACAATGATTTGCAAAAATAAATCAACAGACGCGACTAGTACACTTACGATTCAGAAGTGTCTAGAAACTCTTGTACAGACTTTAGTAAAAAACAAAATCACATCCTGTACTTTATCCAAAGACCCAAAAATTATCGATACATTTTTGTGGTCTAACATCAAAGGATACCTACGAATACTTGCGATCAATTCAAACATCACCTTTAGGCTATGCGAAGGTCTTATAATCGTTCCAGATCAGGAAAATAGGCAAAACATCATTAGAGAATTACACGGATCCGCAGTCGGAGGCCACAAGGGCGTAACGAAAACATACCAGCGCATTCTCTCGCAGTACTACTGGCGAGGATTAAAAAAGGACGTAGAAACGTTCATTCGATACTGCTTCGACTGTCAGAAAAACAAACTGGTCCGAGTAAAAAATAAGGCTCCTATGGTCATCACGGACACACCAGCGCAACCCTTCGACAAAGTAGCCATCGATATCGTAGGTCCATTACGCGAAACAAAAAACGGACACACGTACATACTAACTATGCTCGACTTATTCAGTAAGTTCAGTATAGCAGTACCACTAAAACATCAAACGTCAATAGACGTAGCAAGAGCGCTTTGTAAGACGCTGATATCGACTTTCGGCGCACCTCGCGCAATATTAACCGGCCAAGGTACAAACTTCATGTCTGAAATGTTCAAAGATTTTGCGCAGCTGTTTCAGATTAAGCAGCATAGAACAACCGCATATCATCCACAATCGAACGGTGCGATCGAACGCAGACACCATGTTCTTGTGGAATACCTAAAACATTTTATCGACAGTAATCGAGACTGGGACGAACTACTAACGTTCGCAACATTCTCATATAACACCAGTATACACGAAAGCACGGGGTTTACCCCATACGAACTAGTTTTCGGTAGAAAGGCTCGAACTCCCTCAGAGTTCCCGCCGCCCGAAAAAACAATAACCTATGACGATTACATGACAAGTCTAATGAGAAACCTCAAAAACGTCCAAGAACTCGCTTTGGAAAAGGCGATAAAGTTCAAAGAACTAACCAAAAAATACTACGACAAAAGGGTCACAGAACCAAAATACCAAGTAGGCGAACTTATACTCATAAAAAATGAACGCAAAACAAGCAAATTCGATAGGGACTGGCTAGGCCCATACAAAATTTTGGAAATTCCAAGTAAACGCAACATAGTAATACAAGTAGACGATAGTACGACTAAAACAGTACATGTCGATAAAATAAAACCGGCATATGTTGCAGATGCCACGCCGATACCATGAAGGTGTCCGCACCAGACGCCTTCAAAATTACTCCACTGACGAAAAACCCGGGATTATATTCAGAATCCCTGGGATCACTCCATTCATCCCATACAACATGGACGCTCATCACGTACATAGACACGCACGGATTCACTTCCAGACGACGGCAAATAGAGGAAAACCTTGAAGCCGCCAACGCATTTTGCTACTCGTTACAAGGACATTGCCTAACAAGAGGACAGCTACGAAACGTACAAGCACGACTAAGAAACATCGCTAATACAGAAGCAACTCTGGAAGAATTGATCCCATCAATTCAATTAAATTCAACCGAAAAACGTAGGAAGCGAGCACCATTAGAATTCATAGGGAAAATTAGCAAAATACTTTTTGGAACCATGGACAGCGATGACGTAAATCGAATCGACTCACAAATAACAGCATTAGCAAACAGTACTGTCGAGCTCGCAGAAATCGTACAAAATCAGACACACATAATCAAATCAAGCTTCAACTTCACTCAAAATCAGATTATTTCGCTAGCAGAAGCGGTAAAAGCTGAATTACGAGAAATAAAATTGACACAGGCATCACTGCAACACGAACTATACATTATCCAGAGACTCATAACGTTCACCAGTCTAGTTGACGAAACACTTATACAATACGAAATCGATTTGGAAACACTCATAAACGCCGTACTCTTCGCAAAAATGGGTCAAATACACCCCGAAGTACTCTCAGCAAAAAAAATACTAACTTGCGCGGAAGCAATCCGAAAATCAACACCGAACACGATATTCCCCATACCACTTAGTACACAATACGTTCCCGAGCTAACCAAAATAATGGATCTTACAGCATTTCATAACGGAGAAAGACTCATCTACGTTATCAAAATTCCTCTTCTGGACCTAACACCGTACAAGCTATATCAGCATTTATCAGTCCCGGTACGCCAGCTCTCCACAGCCAAAGGCGCGAGATTCGCATATATAAAACCAGCAGTCCAGTACACCGCAGTCTCCGAAGACTTTAGCAGTTACTTTAACTTAAAAAACGAAAACGAATGTCAATTCATAGCCAACCGTTACATCTGTAAACAAAACCACCCAGTGGGACGAATCAGCGACGAAACCGAGTGCGAGGTGCAACTCCTCGTTAATCCACAGCTCAGCGATTTGGAGTTGTGCGACATCAGGCTAAAAACGCTGAAACAAACTTACTGGATAAAAATCCGAAACGCAAACGCATGGCTATTTGCAGCACCTAAGCCAGAAACCTTGTATCTTCTTTGCGACAATCACGAATCAGCTATCGAAACAATAGAAAACACTGGAATACTGCAAATCAAACCCACTTGTCAAGTAAAAACACGTACAATAACACTAACTCCATCAGTAGAAATAACATCAACGATCGAAGTGAAACTCACACACACACCAGTCCTAAACATTACAGAAATGATACGGAAATCAATAAAAAATGTCGAAAACATAAATTACACAGAAATTATGACAGAAACTGAGACACTTACAGGCCTATCAAATCCAGGCTCCATACACGACGATTTGACAAAAAACGAAGTGGCATTAAAAGCCGTTATAGCCAAAGCACGAGAAATTTCGAAAACTCATTATATAAGCAACAGACTCTCTACACTCGAAAAAATATTAAAATACAGCGGAATCTCTTTGAGCTCCATCGTGCTGCTACTGGTAGTCGGATGGAAGCTCTCTCTCTTCGGCAAAATATCTAGTTTGTATAAAATTCTATCTTGCGTAGCAAAACGTCAAACGACGATAACGCAACAAGCCACCGAGGCTCCCGAACCGACCGTTGTCTACCACAGGCAACCAATAGAGTTAATCGAAACCCAAACGCAACCAACTACTGATTGCAGAGAGGTCGCAATCATAACAAACCATCCACCACAACCAGCCCGTAGACCAGTCTATGCGTTGACTTACCACGATTGGAACAGAATACCATAAAAAGAAAAAAAGAGAATCGCGTTAATAATCATAAATAATAACCGATATATTCATAGCCATCTACATATACCCTTACTAACGGGAAATTAACCACACATACACTACTCTCTTATCTTATCACAATATACAGGTAATTTTAACCGCATTATGCACGGCTTAAAACTATTGCTTTAATACCATTATTTTATCACTTATTATTTCAACAAATACATACACACCCGACAGATAAAATAAACAACAGCAAAAACAACAGCAACAATGGACGGTCAGCCATCATCATCGACATCCACCCCGAACAAAAAAATTGAATGCCTCCTCTGCCCGAAGAAAATATGGATGGACAAACTGACGGACCATACGGCCAGATGTTATGCGGAGCTGAAAAAACGGACCGCAAACCTGGGATCGCGGCACACGGGATGCCCAATATGCTGCTGCGTATTCCCAGCCAACCGACTGACGGCACACATTGACAAGTGCGTCGCCTATTTGCTAAAGCTACAGTTCCGCGACCAACACCAAAAAGCAATGGAACAATATTCGCAACAACAACATGAACAACACCAAGCACAGCAACTCTTCCAATACCAGCAGCAGCTGCGTCAACAACAGCAAGAAGCACAACAACAACAACAACCAACACCCGATTATACACCGCACTCACCCGAAGGACCACCACCACCACCACCGCTAAAAGACGATGACACAGAAGAAGAAGACACAGAAGAAGAAGACACAGAAGAAGAAGACACAGAAGAAGAAGACACAGAAGAAGAAGACACAAAAGAAGAAGACACAGAAGAAGAAAACACAAACACTCAAAACATAAATACAGAAAACATAGATACCCAAGACACAAACGATACGAACGGAAAAACAGACGAGACAAACGAAAAACCAAACGGAAACGAAAACAACGACAATAAGAACGAAACACATTTTGACCCAAGAAAACTAACATTTGAACAAGGCATGGCATGGATCAACATCCAAGAGCTCGAGAGTTTGCGAAAAATTAAAAACTTGGCGCAGACTAACATCTTTCTCGCAGAGCTAAACAAAGAAAAAAGAAACTTATTTAAGCCACCAACAAAACTCCCCAAAACCGGAACACCAAAACAAAAATAAAATCAAACGCTTACGGTGACAGACTACAGTATTTTAATCCACATACACAACAATATACCTCATTTCCACCATACATATATAACATGATATACAATAACTATATTGCATATATACAATATGTATATATGCAAGCGCGTGACATCATTTGAATCGCGCGCCAGTACTGGCGTGTGCAGTGTTGCCGCATCCATCCATCATGGCCGCTATTCGCAACGAAAAATCTAATTCTTGATCGATATAATTGCTTATTGCTAAGTAACGGTGAACACCAAATATCTGAATTTATCGCATAAAGTATCCTTGACAAATTTTGGATCGTTTTCAATCATTTGTTTACAGCGTTTCCACATTAACTATCCGGGGAAACGTTAGAATTAAACGTTCATTCACGATCTGCCATAAGGAATAGTGCTAAATGATGAAAATTAAAAAAATTCATTAATCAAAAACGGTTAACACGAACTCATTAAAACTTTGTACTTAATCTCACAACATTCATATCAATGTTAAAAAAAAAAATCAGCATCCTTTTCTTGACTACCGTGTAACGCTCGACCCTCCTTAAATGTCCCATTAACGTTCTACTTGACGTTATTTTATCCCTTGATATTAATGCTCACTTAACGCTTTATTAAGTTAGCTATTAATACTTGGTTAATTTATCTTTCGTTGCTTTATCGTTAATGCTCGATTATTCCACTGTATGGATATTGCTCTATTTATATGTTATTTGTTGATACTTTAGTTTATTCGTTAAAGCTCTATTTATGCTTACGTCTGTCCTTTTGAATTACCAATCGTAGTACAATTTGTACGCTTGATACACCGACTGGATTACCGTCTATCGTGCGTTAATCCTTCGCGATAAGGGTCCGATATTCGCACAACCTACTTATCGCGTTTGAGCTTCGCTCGTATGGTGTATCTGTAGTCAACCGTAAGAATCAGGAGTTCCGAAGAGACTGATGAGTGCCTGCTCTCGATCCCTTATATACGACTAAGAGAGCAGGCACTTCAGCTTAATATTGTTTAGATGTTTATGGTTTACTTTATTTCTGTAAACCATTATCTTTCCAAATCCTCGCTTCTTCGAGAACAGGATTTGGAGCATGTTTTTATTTTGACATATGTGACTCGGTAATTCTCGAGTCGATGCTCTAATTACCGAGTCGCCCGTGATTGCTTAACGGCTGACTCGGGTTTTTGGTGGACCTCGTTGCAGCGACGCGCGCTCGTCGCGTGCCGCTGCATACCTCGATATTGTGCAACCGGAGTTGCTCCACTTTTCGGACACCGCTGTCCGAACTGGAATGCATACTACAATAGGGTGGTCCTTATTTTGGGTTCGGACGAATTTCTTTACAGGCGCCCTCTGAATCGTTTGTAAATAAATAAATAAAAATGCCTTCCAAATTTCAGATTTAAGTTTTAAGACTTACCCCTCCCTCTCGAGGGCTCAATTTTCCCATTTAAATAACATGGGATTTTACTGTACGTTTAGTAAATTTTTTTTCGGGTGCCTAAAAATTTCCAAAAAAATCGGTAACTTTCAGAATCAAGTCAGGTATATGTTACTATATGCTGAAAAAATTTAGGATCATGTGAGGCCGTATTTGCTTATTGAACGCCATATGATTCCGATTGTTCATTTCACAAACATTGTGAATTTCATTCTTTTTTCTTTTTTGTCTAAAAAACGGGAACGAAAACTCTTTAATTAATATTTTTTGGACATTCCATCACAGTTTTCGGTAATTTGTTTGAACTATATTGTTTGGCGTAAATTATTTTTATCGCATTTTTCACGCGTCGTTACTCTCAAGCGAGCTCAACGTAAGGTGAATTCAGTAATATATTGAATGAGGGAAAAACGATCGGAGAAAAAGGAAATTTTCATTGAATTACATTTTATTTAATCCTTCGCAATATCACAGGGATTTCCTAATTTCGATCGAAAAACGATTTTCAATGTTATTGAAACGATTTAGGCCATGGTGTCTTTTTGAAAGAGGGGATTGGGAAATGCTAACTGTTACTAATATATGCTAATACATAGAATAGTTAGCATTTCCCATTCCTCTCTTTAAAAAAGACATGGCTTAAATATATCCAAATATATCGAAATTAGAGGCGTGAAAATTCCGGTATTTTTATTTTCGGTAAGATGACCGTAAAAATAAATCACGATGAGACCATATGATTTTATGATCAACGTGATAATTGTAAAAGCGGTCACGTTTTTCTACGGTAAAAATACAGTAAAGTTACCGGTCATATTTACTGCTCGCATCTCTAATCGAAATCGTGAAGCCAGTTTTTGTAGCCAATCAGGATCGTGTCCATTTCGTTAGCAAGGGAGGCAGCACACCTAACCTCAAACCGCGAACGCGAGCGAAGCGAGCGCGTTGTTGCTCGTTGAAAGTAAACAAAGGTGGAGTCTTGCGTGAGACGCTCGCCGTGCAAACCATAGTTTTATTCATTCAAGAGCTCCTGCTAAGTTTACATCATAACGAAAAGGGTTAAGAGGGTCTAATCCTTCGAAAGGCGATCCACGTGCGCCGCAGTTGATCAGGTTAGGCAGAGCTATAGAACGATTAGTTTTCCCGGCCGAGAAAAAAAACCTGCGTTTCCCTTTGCAGGTACTGCATTTAAAAAATAATGGGGACTTCTTAATTTTCTAGGCAGCAACGACGCTCTTGTTGCATCGCATCACCAAAGTAAGTCTTCGAGGAAACTCCGAATAAGTCACTACGAGAGCAGTCACGCAATTGATTTTCAGTACAACGTCCCGCATAGCATCGTCGTCAACAAACGTAGTCGTGTCGTGCCAACTCGATCGAAATGTTATAGTTCACCGTTTGCTCGGAACTTAAAGTTCTCGTATACAATGGCGGTACGACCGAACCTACGCAAGAACGTTTATCTTATTGGTGATCTTGATTCTCAAATTCATGGGAATAAGTTGCCGTCGAAGGAGCAGGTGCTTAAAGTTCTAATATACAACATTCGAGAAAAAAAACACTCAATGTTCGTGAAAGTGCTAAATTAGTCCTCAATGAAGTGAAATCTTTCTGGGATAAAGCTCGATTACCAATTCAACAGGAGAGTCGATGCATAGAAAAAGTTTCGGCCTTGCATCAGACATGGTCTAATTTGCAAAAAAATGCGGGAAGACCATTCAATCTCAAAAAAGAACAGAATTTCTGTTCAGATATCAAAAACTTATTTGATATCGCTCATGGGAATATTCTTCAACAAATTGATGATAGGAGAAGAGAGTTTCTAGAAAACCAAAGACGAGATGGACGCGTCGGTAATATCGATAATATTAAGAGCTTTTTCGATAAAAAGGAAGAAGAAGAAAGATACAGCAAAGAAGTACTATCTCGAAGGCTAGCGAGGTCCCAAATGGATTTACAATTATTAGGTAAAATATAAATTAATGTAATAAAATAATGTCTATGATTTCAATCATAATCCATTTATAACTTGTTTCAATTACATTACAATGATGAGAATATGTTTTAGAAGATTTTGCAGAGTTAGCTTCGAGTCAAGAAAGCCTCTCCCAGAGTCTAAGTCAAAAAAGTATCGGCACCTATTCGAGTATTTCGCTCGAATTTGGTGATGAGGATGAAGCTGGACCATCTGCACCGAAGAAATCACGAGGAACTTTGAATATATTCAACTATAAAGTCGTTGCGGCCCTCGATAGATGCAAGGTCAGTAACAGAGACGCTGTTCACTTAGTCGCCGCGATAGCAGAGAGTTTACACGTCGATCTAGACTCGTTAAGTCTAAACAGAACATCGATTCGGAACTATCGACAAAAAGTGCGTGAAGCCAGAGCTAAGAATATCAGAAAAGTTTTTCAAGATCGCGAATTGAATGCACTCGTTCTACATTGGGACGGGAAACTTTTATTCGATTTAGTCAAACATGAAATGGTGGACAGATTACCGGTTGTAGTAACCAATGGCGAGGTTGAGAAGCTTTTAGGCGTTCCATCATTAGAAAACGGCAAGGGATTGACTCAAGCAAATGCGGTTTATGATGTTCTTGAAGATTGGGGTCTTTTAGATACAGTGAAGGCGCTCTGCTGTGACACAACAGCTTCGAATTTGGGAAACAAGAATGGTTCTGCGACTTTATTAGAGAGCCTATTGAAAAGAAATATTTTGTATCTGCCCTGTAGACATCATATATTCGAGTTAATTCTACGTTGCGTCTTCGAGAAAAAAATGCCTGGAACAACAGGACCAAACGTTCCAATCTTTAAAAAATTTCGTGAAACCTGGGAAAGAATTGATAAAAAGATGTATAAAAGTGGATTGGAGGATGAACAAGTCGCGAGATTCGTAACGGCTGACGCCGTCGAGAGAATAAAATCATTCGTACAGGAAGCGTTACAAAATCTTCACCCCAGGGACGATTACAAAGAGCTCTTACAGTTGACGCTCGTCTTTCTTGGATGTGTTCCACCTGATGCTGTTACATTTCGTTACCCTGGAGCATTTCATCACGCGCGATGGATGGCCAAAGCAATATATTGCTTAAAAATCTTTATATTTCGCGACCAGTGCGAAATGACGGAACAGGAAAGGATTGCAGTTCGGGACACGTCGGTTTTCATTGTACTGCTGTACGTTGAAGCTTGGTTCACCGTCCCACTTGCTTCATTGGCGCCAAATCACGATTTGCAATTTCTAAAAAAACTGTACAGTTATAACTCGATTGACAAAGACATATCGACCGTCACACTCAACAAATTGAGGAACCATTTATGGTATTTGAGTCCAGAAACGGCTGCGATGTCTTTTTTCGACGAAACATTATCAGTGACTGTAAATCGCTATATGGTATCGGAATTGGAGCCTATCGACGAAATCGACGATTGTTTTCCCAAACGGATCCAAGTGAAATTCAATGATATCGGTTCTTACTGTGACAAACAAATGGATCATTTTGTGACACCCCAAACGAGAAACTTTTTTCGGAGGTTTGGCATTGAAGACGATTTTTTAGAAATCGATCCTGCTCTTTGGTCCCAAAATCAAAGTTATCAAAAAGGTTTAAAAATTGTAAAGCAATTGAAGGTGGTAAACGATGTTGCAGAAAGAGGTGTCTATTTGTTTACCGAATATAATAAAATGCTCACAAGGAACGAGGATCAAAAACAGTTTGCTTTGCAGATTGTCAGCGAACATCGAAAAATGTTTCCAGATGCGAGGAAAGGAACAGTCAAAACTTTTTTAAGTAACACAAGGTCGAGTATTGGTACTTTGTACATAAGTTGCAATTTAATAAACAATTCGTTTGCTATCACAAATTGAATAAAATTTCTATTGTATTTCGATAAAGCATAGGACGTCGATGTTTCAAATATATAGTCGCTAAAATTGTCTACTCACTCACACCATCTCGTGAAAACCTACGCGGTCAAAGCAGAAAGCCGATAAAGCAAAAGGTAATGAGATTTCTAAAAAATATGGGAAACGAAGTTTGACTCGTTTTCTACAAATCTAGACAGAGAATTGCAAATTGTAATGAGCGTACGTTTTTATTTCTGTTTTTAGAGATAAGTATTTATTTAATTATTATAACTAAAATAGATTTATTAAACGAATTCAACGGTATATGTAGTCGATAACGTGGTTAGAAGAAGACTGAAGGTATACGCCGTTTCTTCATTCAAAAATGCCTGGTAACTGCCGTAACAAATTAATACTAACATTGCAAAAAGTGTTCGATTAATAAACAGCGAATCGTTTCAATAACATTAAAAATCGATTTCCGATCGAAATTAGGAAATCTCCGTGACATTGAAAAGAATTCAATAAAATGTAATTCACTGAAATTTTCTTTTCTTCGATCATTTCCGCCTCAAGCATAGCGCTTGAGAGTAACGACACGTGAAAAATGTGAAAAAAATAATTTATGCAAAACAATATAGTTCAAACAAATTACCGAAAACTGTGATGGAATGTCCATAAAATATTAATTAAAGAGTTATCGTTAACGTTTTTAAACAAAAAAGAAAAAAGATTAAATTCACAATGTTTGTGAAATGAACAATCGGAATCATGTGGCATTCAATAAGCAAATACGGCCTCACATGATCCTAAATTTTTTCAGCTTATAGTGACATATACCTGACTTGATTCTGAAAGTTACAGACTTTTTTGGAAATTTTTAGGCACCAGAAAAAAAATTTACTAAACGTACAGTAAAATTCCATGTTATTTAAATGGGAAAATTGAGTCTTCGAGAGGGAGGGGTAAGTCTTAAAAATTAAATCTGAAATTTGGAAGGCATTTTTTTAAATTTATTTAGAAACGATTCAGAGGGCGCCTGTCAAGAAATTCGTCCGAACCCAAAATAAGGACCACCCTAGTACAGATACATTCCAAGCGAACCGACGGAGCTGGTTTTGCAACTACTGCTAGGTTTCCATAGAGGCCATAGCCTTTATTGGGAACATGCAAATAGTTGCAGATAGCGATCACAAATAACTATTTGCAACGGCAGTGTGAAAGCCGATTGAACCTGATCCATGGTTCATTCGTATTTCCACGTAAAAACAGTGTGTGAACGTGACGTTTGGTTGTTAAATGTACAGATAAATTCCAAAGGAATCGACGATCATCCTTTGGCAAGTACTAATAGAATCTCGTAGGTGCGGCAGCATATATTCGGATCATGCAAATAGATACGGATAGTCAACGCACGTGAATACCGTCCAGATGAATTCTAAAACAACCCGCGGAGGGCCTTTGGCGAGTACTGATAGATTCCCGTAGATGCGGCAGTATATATTCGGAATATACAAATATATGCGGATAGTCAACGCACGTGAACATCGTACAGATACATTCCAAAAGAACCCAAGGCGGTCCTTTTGCAACTACCGATAGATTCCCGCAGGTGCTGGAGCATATCTTCGGAATAAGCAAATAGATGCGGTTAGTGAACGCACGTGAATACCATACAGATAAATTCCAAAGCAACCCACGGCGATCTCTTTGCAACTACTGATAGATTCCCGTAGGTGCGTCAACATATCTTCGGATCATGCAAATAAATGCGAATAGTCAACGAACGTGAATACATTACAGATAAATTCCAAAGGAACCCACGGACATCCTTTGGCAAGTACTGATAGATTCCCGTACGCGCGCCAGTATATATTCGGAACATACAAATACATGCGGATAGTCAACGCACAGGAACATCGTACAGATAAATTCCAAAACATCGCGCGGAGGGCCTTTGGCAAGTACTGATAGATTCCCGTAGTTGCGGCAGTGTATATTCGGAATATACAAATATATGCGGATAGTCAACGCACCCGAACATCGTACAGATACATTCCAAAGGAGCCCAAGGACAGCCTTTTGCAACTACTGATAGGTTCCCGTAAGTGCGATGGTTTTTATTCGGAACATGAAAATAATACGGATACTAATCACACCCAACTATTTGCAGCTGTATTGAGTAATCCGATTGAAACAGATAAAAGTTTCATTTGTATTTCCATGTAAAGCCAGTACTTGAACATCGCTTTTGATTATTTACACGTGCCGATAAATTCCACACGAATTATGGTTCGCATGTGCTCATAGATTCCCGAATGTACGATAATTGCTGTTCCTACCTTTTGGATCTCCAAGTAGAAACTGATTGAAGTTCGATCACTTGTGGAATTTATATGTAATTGCAAATGAGCTCATGGCTATTACAACTTCATTTCTATCCGAATTTATGAGGATGTCGTACATACGGATACAACCGTATAGACAGTGGACTTCGAAATATGTGCAATAGATTGGAAGGTATATGCATTTCCAGGGACAAAAACCTACTGCTTTCTGATAGGGTTTTTTGTTTAATCTGTATCTATCGGACCTTTTCAACAGGGATGGAATCGACCATCCTATCGTTGTTAGAGCTCGGTCGTTTTTCGGTGTTCGACCGACGAAACGACCCCGACCATTTTCACGACGCCGTAGCTTGGTCGTTGTGCGCTACGACCGAGCTCTAGAAACGATGGGTTAGTCGATTCCATGGTCGTTTTGTCGGTTGAAAATTAAAAAACTATCAGACTATTTCGGACTTGCGGACCTGTGAGTATTAAGGGTTATTGGTCGCTTCCATGGTCGAAAAGTCTGATTTTTAACGGTCGAAACAGTGCACCCCCACGACCGTGGTTTCTTCGGTCGTAACGATAGTCGTGCAATCCCTCGCGTTCTGGCCAACCCGAAACCAACCCAAAAACCAACTGGTCAAATGGTGCACCAAACCAACCAATATTCCAACTTGCTGAAGGTTGATTTAGTATTGCTTTTTGTGAACCAACTATAAACCAACTATTCTTTAGACACGATGAAAGGTCGGTTATCGGTTGGATATTATAAAACAACCCTAATTCCGACTTTCAGCCAAGAATGGTAACGGTTGATTTTTAGTTGATTTTTCAAATCTAACCATAAGGCAACCGCTGCATAGTTGGTTGTCAAAAATGGTCGGTTTATGGTCGGTTTTGAACAATCAACCACAAATCAACCATCGATATTGTAGCTTAAGAGTCGGAATTGGGGTTGGTTTATAATATCTAACCATGAACCAACCTTTCATCGCGTCCAAAGAATGGTTGTTTTACAAAAACTAACCCAAAATTAAGCTTTGAAAAGTTGGAACACTGGTTGGATTGGTGCACCAATTGACCGGTTGGTTTGAGGTCGGATGTTGGAAAAACGACCGAATCCCAACCATAAGTTACGGTTGGGAGGTCCGCGAGGGACCCGCTAGGGAAGGCGAGCCAGCGACTGATTTGTCATAATCAGTCTAAAATCTATTAATTTTCTTACTGGCTGTTATTATTGTTGTGAATCATAGTTTTTATACTTGTTCAATAACGACACAAATTACTGTATTACCTACATTTTTTTGCTTATATACCAAAAAATAAAAAAACCAACCTAGATTTTTTTAAATAAGTTATCGTCAATAATTCTAATAATTATAATATTATTATAATTATTAGTAATTATAATATTAATAATTATTCTAACTGGAACTGGACAGCCTCCAAATATTCCACCCGTACACTTATTCCCTGATAAAACACCGTCGAAGGATCCAGATATTCCAGATAGGAATTTATTATCGAAACGCCTGCTGTGCAGCGTTGCGACTGTTATGCCGCGGAAATCCGGGTAGCTACTCCGGGTTACGCGATAATGTTTTTGGGGATGATCCAGTAAAGGGTTAGAACCCACGTGAATTATTAACACAGTTTTATTGAGATATTATTAAACGATATTTTATAGTTTCAATAAATATAAATTATTATCAATAATTTATTAACCAGAGATTATTTGATTAATTATTTAATTAAATAATGATTATTCTTTTTATGGTTAAAGTGTTCAAGTTTTTCAATCTGTCACAATTTATCTCAAATTACCTTCGGTTATTTCGAATTACCGTTCGATGTACACTTTGCACCCTTAAGGTTTCCTTTCACAATTACTATGGAAACGTTCGTATTCAACCGTACTGTCAGACTGCCCCGTACCTGCTCTCGGTCCTCTATATATATTCCTCGAGAGCAGGTGTATCAGCTTAATATTTAGCGCAAGTTTATAATCTACTTAATTTCTGTAAACAAATATCTTTCCAAATCCTCGCTTTTTCGTGAGCGGGATTTGGAGCATATTTTCCTTTTCGCAAGTCCTCGCCTCGGTATTCTCGAGTCGGTGCTCCAGTTACCGAGGCGCTCGCGGTTGCCTAACTGCTGCGTCAGCAGTATCGACGCTCGACGCTTGACGTTCGATGCTCGATGTACGCTCGATGCGTAACGCAACCGCCTGTGTCTCGCAACCGAAATAATCGGTGCCGAGACTCTTCGAAATAATAATATATATTTCGAATCATCTATAATAATTATTAGTACCTGCCCGGGGCATAACATCCCTCCCCCCTAAAAAGAAAAGAAATTTGATTTCTTTTCGCTCGTCTCCGGCGGGCTTTATTTTTACTATTTCCGTGTGCCCCGTGACTACTGTTATGAGCAAAGGGAAAAAAGAAAAAGTTTCTCATAAAATATACGCGAGAAGAGGTTCCAATTTTCACAGGTGGGCGTACGAGTTAGTCGCGCTTCCGGGCTCTTGCGGAATACGGAGGCGGAAGGCCGTGTTACGTCCGGGCGAGCTCTTGACGAGTTCGCGCTGAGTGAACGTAACGGCGGTCTCTCTTTCGAGTCAAGGCGTTGGCCCTTTACATCGGGGACGGAGACCTCGCCTTCTACTGCCTAAGATTTACGATGCGCTGACAGGGTGCCTGAGACCGTGAGTCTTGTAGCACGTGGTGGAGAGCATGCAGGAAAATACGAAGAGTTGTAGAACTGTTTTAAATACTCACAAAATATATCTTTATTAAACGTCGATGCGTCGATACAGTAGTTGCGGTACTTTTGACCAGGTCGTACTCCGCAAGAGCGTTGAATTCAGCCGCGCAGGGCTGCTCCGAGAGAGCGTCGAGACGTAGCCGCGCAGGGCTATCGGAAACTTCCGTCGAACAGAGCCTTGCTCGCTCCGAACAGGGTAAACGAAGTGTTGCAGCTTATGAGGCTGGTAGAATAACTGATCTTGCCGTAAAAGGCTTGGCTTTTTATACTAAATCGCTTCCTATACTTCCTATGGTTAGTTGAGTAGCGTGGTGGGGTTAATGCATCTTCCTAATAAATTAGAGATGTGTCTAGGCGGTGCGTTTGTTCTAAGGGAATTGGTGGGAGATTTTCGGTAGTGGTCCCCTCTTACTGGGCGGCGCCTAGAGTTTCGGTCCAGTATAGGCGCGACAAGTGTCACATAATATCTATTAATTATGACCATCGAAAAATTAGTGGGAGAAAAGAGTGGGGAATGTATGCATAGATGCACTCGGGCGGCACGCTTTCATCTAATAGAATTAGGGTGCCGCTGGCCCTGCACACCAGTGCGGCGGCTAGATAAAAGCATCTTAGCTCGCGCCGCGGCGACAAGTGTCGCGTGTGGTTGCTTGGTGGGGAAGCCACTGAGTGGGGAGGCGCGTGGCTAGAAGAGTATGTGTATCTTAGTTTGGGCTAGCGCATGCAGCTCGGTAAGGATGGTTTCTGCCCAGGAGGGCTTATGAGATTCGTTCGAACGCGTAGTATTCGGGTGCGCGGGGCGCATACTGTATTCATTCATAGATGTAGACTCGGGAGAGACTACATATTCTTAGCAGGTGCATTCTTCGGATGTGGGGATACTGCTCGGGAGAGCCTATCATATATTTTACTTGTGTGTGGTTACGGGTTCGTAACACCTCCCTCCTTAGGACGAGTGTTAGGGAATGTAAGTGACCTAACACGAGGATAGAGATTATTGCAGTTTTCTTGGTTAATAAAACACAAGTATATGGCACTTAAATGTTGAGTTATATGAGTAATTAATGTATATATGAGTATAATAGTATATTTATATATTGTTATGTTTCCTAATGTTCCTAATATTGTCCTTTTTTATTTTTTTTTTGACTTTCACACTGAGTCCATAAATGTTACCAGCGGGTCAATGTATTCCGCTAAGAACTCGCTGTCGTCCACTTGATCCAGGACCGTGGTGAGCCATGAAGTAGTGTTGGTGATTGCGGCCTGGTCACTGTTGTCGTTGTTGAGTCCGCTGAAGAACTCGGTTTTAATCTTCCTTGCTACTATTCTCCAGGTTAATGTGAGAGTAGCGTAGCCGATTGGGGTGTACGATACGGGTTTCACGCCCAATTTTAATTTTAATATTTCCATCTCTCATAATTTCTGTTATTTCGTGAGGACCAGTGTAATGGTCCCCGAATTTTCCCAGCTTCTTTCCTCGCTGTAAGTATACATGGTCGCCCAGATGGAAGTCGTAAGCGTGCACCTTGCGGTCGTAATATTTTTTTGACCGTTCCTTGGAGGCTACTAAGTGGTTTTGAGCTATCCCTTGTATATCGTGGAGCTTGGTTGCTAGCTCGACGAGATAGTCAGCATATGTTCTTCCCTCTTCGTCTACGGCTGGTGCTTCATAGGAGGGCTGGCGCGCTAGTCTTCCAAACACAAGTTCGAAAGGCGTGTGTTTCGTGCCCTCGTGAACACTCGTGTTGTAGGAAAAAGTGGCGAGTTCTAGCCATTCGTCCCACTCTTCGTCGCTACTCACATATTGCTTCAAGTATTCCGCCAGTGAGTGGTGAGATCTCTCCAGTGAACCGTTAGACTGTGGGTGAAACGCTGTGGTGCGGCATTGCTTGATCTTAAATTTCTTGGCAACGCTTTTCATTAGTGAGCTTAGAAAATTCGCACCCTGATCAGTGAGGACAATTTTCGGAGCGCCGAAGACACATATACAGTGCTTGATGAGTGCGTCCGCGATGTTGGCTGAAGTGGCTCTCGGGAGAGCTACTGCGAGTGAATACTTCGTGAGGAGATCCTGCATGGTGAGTACGTATTCATTGCCTTTTTCTGTACGCGGCAGGGGTCCGACTATGTCCATAGAGATTTTGTCGAACGCTGAATCCGGTGTATCCGTAATGATCATCGGTTGTCGAGTTTTTACGCGTACTAATTTTTTCAACTGGGTATTTTATTGTTCCCAGGCAGACTATTAATTTCGTCGGTATATCCTCGAATGCCTTCTTTAGAGTAGTTAATACATATTCCCATGGTATCCCGTTAATCTCTTTTGTTTTTGCTACGCTAATCGAGCGCAAGTCGAGTCCCATGAGAGTCTTTTTTAATTCCTTATGCATTACGTGGAAGGAGTTGCGGTCGATGAGTGTTCCATTTTTCCCCTTCACGACCAGAGCGATATGGTGTTTTGAATTATGTTTGCTTACGCTGACGCTGCCGAGACTGAGACCGCGAAATTTCGGTACGGCGCGCCGCTCGTTTAACATCCTGGAACCTTCGTCACAGGATTCTCCCGTTTCTGAGAGGAAGTACAGATAATTATCTTTTCGCATGAACAACTGTTCATTATTTGTTATTTGGAGACTGCTTTTGCTTCTTGCTGGCCTTTCTATGGATTCGCGTTGCTGATAATTATCGATTGAATCTGCGTCTGATCGATCGAAAATATATTCTTCCGACTCTCCGGATATACTGAAAGTTTCATCTTCATTGAAATTCGCGAAAGTGGAAAATTGATTTCGCGTATCCCTTGGCATAAGGCGTTCACCTTCTATTCCAGGTAGGACCGGAGATTCTTGCCGTTTAGTTTTTCGTCGAGTCGCTCTGGCGATCGGTCTCCCTTGGGTCGTACCTGAAATTTATTTTTTCTCTTGACTTCGTAGTCGCGAAGCTACGGGTGCATCGTCCGACATCTGTTCTTCGGGTTTCTCCTTATTACGAGATCCCGATGCAACCTCTTGAGGCTGCTTAGCTGTTCGTTTGGAGGCTGGCTTAGCAGGCGGCTTCGGGGCTGTCCCTTGAGGCCTTTTCCGAAGTCGTCGGGCTATAGGTTCGTCCTCTTCGGCCAATTCTTCCCCCTCGGTAGGAGCCTTTGCACGCTTCGCTATCGGGAAAACATGCTGCACTGGCGGCTCGAGCTCGTTCTCGCTCGAATTTTCCTCACAAGGGTTGCGAGACAGTGCATCAGCGTTCACATTCATTTTTCCTGCTTTGTGGATGACTTCGTACTCGTATTCCTCGAGTCGTAGACGCCAACGTGTCAAGCGCGATGTTGGGTCTTTTGAAGTATGTATCCAAACCAAAGGCTTATGGTCAGTTACTAGCTTGAAAGGTCTACCATAGAGATAGGGTCTGAACTGAGAGACCGAGTGTAATATTGCAACGGCCTCTTTTTCGTAAGTGCTATATTTTTGTTCTGTATCATTTAGCACTCTGGACGTATATGCGATGGGACGATCCTTTCCTAAGGTTCCCTGGCTTAAAATGCCTCCGACTGCTGTCCCTGAAGCATCCGTTGTAACAATAAACGGTTTAGTGAAGTCAGGGTATTGCAGCACTGGCTCTTCGCATAACTTGTCTCGCAGCGTCTCGAACGCGGCTTGCTGCGGCTGGGACCACTTGAAGGCGGCGTCCTTTTTTAACAGGACCGTCAAGGATCTGGCTATTTGAGAGAAATTATCTATGAAGCGCCTGTAGTATCCTGCTAGTCCGAGAAATTGCCGAATATTTTTCACATTTTTCGGTCTTGGAAAATTTTTGACTGCGGATAGCTTGGCTGGATCGGGTCTGACCCCGTCTCTGCCTATTATGTGGCCTAGATACGCGACTTCTCGTCGCAAGAACTCACACTTGTCAGGCTGTAGCTTCAGATGTGCATTCCTCAATCGCTTCATGAGTCTCTCAATTTTTAACTCATGCTCTTCTAGTGTAGAGGCATAAATAACTATATCATCTAGGTACACAAATGCGTCGGAGCCTTGAACTCCGGTAAGTACCTGATTCATGAGTCGTTGGAACGTCGCTGGGGCGTTCTTTAGTCCAAACGGCATTCGAGCAAACTCTTGACGATTTATTTCTTCTTTTAGAGTCGGCGGGTATCTGTACTGCCGAAAATTAATTGGAATTTCATCCGTTGTAATTATGCGATGCTTTAGAACATTTGTGGACATTAATTTTTCCTCAGGTAAATAGTACCTGTCGTGGAACTCTTCAAGATGCATTTGTATGCTCTTTTGTTCTTCTGGATTCAGGTGATCCAAGCGTAATAGGCTTTTAATTTTTGAGACTCGTTCGTCTTTTTGCGCGATGCTTGCCGTTTCTGTTTTGCCTTTGATTAATTCATCCGCGTTGCGGGATTTATTTAGTGCTTCTTGTGAGCTTGCATTATTTGCTTGATCGTCTGGAATCGCATATAATTCCGACACTTTGTATGATTTATATGTTGACACTTCGTGCTCTCCGCACGGTGCATTTTCTGGAGGCGTATGTGTCCCGTTGCCTTCGGGCAGTAGCTGGTTGGACCCGGCTAGTGCATAAAGTAGGGCTGGCGTGCCGTCCTTTTCTTGTGGCGTTTGTGTCTCGTTGCGTTCACGCAATAGCTGGTTGGACCCGGCTAGTGTGTGAAGTAGAGCTGGCGTGCCATCTTTGTGTTGAGGCGTCTGTGTCCCGTTGCCTTCGGACGATAGTCGGTTGGACCCGGCTAATGCGTGAAGTAGGGCTGGCGTGTCCTCTGTTTCGCTTTTTGTAGCATCTGTTTCTTCTTGGAGATTGTCGTCGATGAGTTCTTCGTATGGTTCTATGCTTAGAACCGGCACGGCTACTTCAATTTCTTCTTCCGTGCTATTAATGAGATATAGATGAGCTTTACCATCGTTATTTGCGACAAGTGCGTCGCCGAGATAGACTCCTTCTGAGATAAATTGGCGAGGTATATAGCCAAACTTGACTTCTGGATTGGCTACTCGCACGTAGAAATGACCCTTAGTTCGGGCTGGAATTATTATTGTTTCGAGTTTCATAAATGGAATTGAATTCATGCCCCATCTCAGGCATCGATCTGAGTACGATACGTCGGCGTGGTATGTACGAAAGAAATCCGTGCCGATCAATCCATCGTCCTCGATAGGAAAATCGTCTTTTACCAGGTGGAAAGTGACTTGGGAATCGAGTATATGTATTTCCGTTCTTCCCAGTGTGCTGACGTAGTCTTTTGTAATACCACTGATCTGAACAATATCTGTAGTATCGACTAGCACGTGAGGTGCTATTTGCTTACTCTTGATTAAATTCAAGGATGATCCAGTGTCAATCATTAACAGTGTTGGTTGTAGGAAATCCTCAGATATTACCTTAACGACTGGTACATTGCTCGTGCGATTTAGCAGAGCTGTCGCTACTCTCGTCGCTGGATTGTTTGCTTCCTCTGGACGTGTGTACCTTACCGGACGTTGTTGAGAATTTTCCGGTGGCTCATTCGTCCGATTATATGCTGTTGAGTGGGAGGCGTTCCGCTGTGTTTTTTTGGTTCTTCCAAAATTGCAATTTGCGGCAATTATCGATTGTGTGTCCAGCAAATTTACAAAAACGACAAGTTTGTCGTTGATTTGCGTTTGAAGAGTATCCTGAACCTTGATTCCCTCTCATATTTTGATAACGATGATTATTATTATATTGCTGTTGCCTCGGGCTGTTACTACGCTCCGTGCGTGGTCCATCGTTATCGGCTGTTTCCTGTGTTTGTGGATTTTTCGAACGGGATCGACATTCGTCGGTCGTGTGTCCTTGTCTATTGCAGTATGTGCAGTGTTTATTTTCCTTGATGTGGTGAATTTTATCTTTACGTGCATAACGGTCCGTGGAAGGCTGGTTCCAGGTGTTGGTTTTGAAGGAACGTGAATTCCGCAAGACATTTTTCGCTTGCTCCTTCCTCTCGATCTCGATTGCCTCCTTCATGGTATTGCTGAATGATTGGTCCCTTGTTATTTTATTTTCGATTTCTGGTCTGAGTCCTCTATTGAAGCATTCTACAAGATCGGTATCGAGGCCGCGTTTGAACGCGTCGTCCAATACACCATCATGGTTCTGTTTATACGCGTCGCTGATCCGATTTCCGATGTCCTTTACTCGATTGGAATACGTGAGAACTGCTTTGTCGTCGTATTGGTATATTCTTCCCAATTCTCCTTGAAGTTGATACACCGATTTTGCGGGGAGATAAAGTGTTTTCAGAAATTCCATAAATGTTTGGACTGTTAAGTGTCACTCCATGTACCGCTCGGCGTGCTTCTCCTCTCAGTTTATTCCTTAGTATTAGTGCGAGGTTTGCCTGTGCCTCTGCGGGCAACATCTGTTGAGCCTCCTCGCATCCTTCGATAAAGTGCGACAACGGAATGTTGTGTCCGTCGAAGATAGGAACTGCTTTGAGTGCGTATTTGACGGACACTGGCGGTACGGGTGCAGCCATATTAGTAGCTAAATTGTTGATACCTACTTGTAATGCTTGGAGTTGATGTATTGCTTGTTGACCAAGATTTCCTTGATTGTTCAGATCGATTGGGTTGTTCAGATCGTTTAATATCGAATTATCCAAATCCAATAATGGTCGATCGTTTACCTGTTCTTGATTTGAGTTATTCCCCTCGTTACTTGTACTTAGTGGAGTATTATTTAATGTTCGAGTCTCGTGAGCTGTGCTCATGCGTGGATTATTCGCTTCCGGTGTCTCTTCTCCAGTGCCTTTCTGTGGCGTTCTGTCAAGCGTCATTCTTCATTATCATGGCAGTAAGGGCGTTCAAATCCCACTTCTGACACCAAAAATTTATTTGTGTTACGTCCGGGCGAGCTCTTGACGAGTTCACGCTGAGTGAACGTAACGGCGGTCTCTCTTTCGAGTCAAGGCGTTGGCCCTTTACATCGGGGACGGAGACCTCGCCTTCTACTGCCTAAGATTTACGATGCGCTGACAGGGTGCCTGAGAGTCTTGTAGCACGTGGTGGAGAGCATGCAGGAAAATACGAAGAGTTGTAGAACTGTTTTAAATACTCACAAAATATATCTTTATTAAACGTCGATGCGTCGATACAGTAGTTGCGGTACTTTTGACCAGATCGTACTCCGCAAGAGCGTTGAACTCAGCCGCGCAGGGCTGCTCCGAGAGAGCGTCGAGACGTAGCCGCGCAGGGCTATCGGAAACTTCCGTCGAACAGAGCCTTGCTCGCTCCGAACAGGGTAAACGAAGTGTTGCAGCTTATGAGGCTGGTAGAATAACTGATCTTGCCGTAAAAGGCTTGGCTTTTTATACTAAATCGCTTCCTATACTTCCTATGGTTAGTTGAGTAGCGTGGTGGGGTTAATGCATCTTCCTAATAAATTAGAGATGTGTCTAGGCGGTGCGTTTGTTCTAAGGGAATTGGTGGGAGATTTTCGGTAGTGGTCCCCTCTTACTGGGCGGCGCCTAGAGTTTCGGTCCAGTATAGGCGCGACAAGTGTCACATAATATCTATTAATTATGACCATCGAAAAATTAGTGGGAGAAAAGAGTGGGGAATGTATGCATAGATGCACTCGGGCGGCACGGTTTCATCTAATAGAATTAGGGTGCCGCTGGCCCTGCACACCAGTGCGGCGGCTAGATAAAAGCATCTTAGCTCGCGCCGCGGCGACAAGTGTCGCGTGTGGTTGCTTGGTGGGGAAGCCACTGAGTGGGGAGGCGCGTGGCTAGAAGAGTATGTGTATCTTAGTTTGGGCTAGCGCATGCAGCTCGGTAAGGATGGTTTCTGCCCAGGAGGGCTTATGAGATTCGTTCGAACGCGTAGTATTCGGGTGCGCGGGGCGCATACTGTATTCATTCATAGATGTAGACTCGGGAGAGACTACATATTCTTAGCAGGTGCATTCTTCGGATGTGGGGATACTGCTCGGGAGAGCCTATCATATATTTTACTTGTGTGTGGTTACGGGTTCGTAACAGCCGCCGCTATTCCTTTATGCTGACGATCGAGTTTGACGCTCAGTAGGTCGACGCGTTTGCACTTTTGGGATATATTAACCGTCGTTTCCCCAGTGTTTATACTTATTCGTTCATCGACCACCAGTTATTTCCTTTTAACTTGAATCTACACGATGAGCTCCAGACGCAGCCCGAGCCCGCCCAGCAAGGTAATTATTATTTTAAAATAATTTTTTTTTCCTTTTTTATACTTTTTTCCCCCTTTTTACTCCCTTTCTATTTAACCCTTGTAATTAATTTCGTATATTCCCTGTGGTTTTTCCCCTTTTTCCCACTTATTTAATTCTAAGGAATATTACTTCGCCCGATTAATTATTTTTCTCTATTTTTTTTTCCCTAGAGAGTGAGTGTCACCCTTCCTGGTGACTTGGTCTACACGCTGGTGGTCCGTCCCAGTTCCTCTGGTCGGTCCAGTCCCGACGTGGAGATCATCGGGCCCGAAGCGAACTCGGCCGTGGCCGAGCCTGTGGTGCTGGGGTCCCGGAGGAGGCGTCCTGCCTCCCGGAGGGTTCACTCCGCTCAATCCGTGGAAATTTCGGCAGCCGCGATGGAGTTTAGCGGCGCCCATGGTCGGATGCCCAGGCCCGGGGAGGCCCTTCTCCCCAGGAGTCGTCTCGCCCCATTGCCTCGGGGGGCTCCTCGTGTTATGCCGCGTCCAGCCGGGGCCTCGGACTCGGACTCGGAATCTTCAGGCGGGGAAGAAGAGGAAGATCCCGCTTCTCGTCGCCGCCGTGCCGCCGCAGGCGACATGAACTGGCGCTTCGCGGAGTGGAATTGACCCTCTCAGCTCCGTCGCATACGATAAATTCTTTCCGCTTTTGTATATTCTTTTTGTCGAAAAAATAGATGAATGTTTTTTTTCCCTTCGAAAAAATTCGTTTTTAATAAATTTGCGTCTTTTGTAAAGCAATGGATTTTTTGTTTTTCCTGGATTTTCCTCCTTTTCCCCCGCATTATGCGCCGACCCGGGTTGGCACCCGGGAAATTATATGCGGCTCCTGTACGGGAGTTTTTCCGGCCCTTCTTCGTAGGGCGCGGTATACCACATAGCCGACGATGGCCAGCAGGGCAAGCGTGCCCACTGCATATGACCCGACGGTATGGTATAGTTGCGTGCGAGTCGACGGGCTAGCCGGCTCCGTCGACTTTAAGTCCGTTTTAATTTTTTGTAGCCGTACGCTTAGGTTTTGTATCTCATGCGGGCTGTTTACCGCACGCTCGAGTTTGGTGTCCAAAATCTTCGTCATTAGTTGAGACATTTCCTCCTCCTCGGCTGGTAGCAGGGTAAGATTGTAGGCCGGCACGTAGCCTGCTCCGGTGACTTGCTGACTCCAGCGTTTCACTGTCTCTAATTTGAAGCTGGCCGCGGTGACGACACACCGTTCGTGGACGGTCAATAACCCTGTGCCGTCGAGACGTTCCTGCTTCGACGGCTTAACGTGACAGCCGATGCTCACCGTCTCTCCACGCGGTGCTACAAACAGCCACTGCCCGGGTTGCCTCATACCCATTACGAGTGTGTGCGTGAGCTTCAATATTTTCTTCGGGCATTGCTGACCCTGACCTACCGCTCCCTCGGTGTAAAGTCGTACGCCGCAGGGGGCATCCGTGCTGATGGTCAGGGTCGGGTAACGCGGTGGACAATAGTACTCGTCCCTATCCCTTTTACAGCTTTCCAGGTCGGCTGTCGTTACTCGGAGGTAATGTCTATTTTCGCGGTCTACCACCACGAGATCCTCGGCGGCTTCCACGTAGTAATAAGTGTCGTTTTTTCCCCTTCTCGGGAGAGGATAAGCATAGTTCACATTGTAGACCGAGGGTCCGACCAGTGGAATTTCCAGCATTAGGGTTATTATGCCTCCCTTTCGATACGCCCGTGGCGTTGCCAGTCGAAGGATGGCCGCCGCATTTTCCCGCGTGGCTGGCCGTGGGAACCCATACCCTAAGGGTAGGTGCGGTAGGGCTTCCGTAAGGTACCCCGTCAGTGCAGCCGGCGTGACTGTTGACGCACTAATGGTTCCGGAGGCCGCACTGGCGAAGAGTTCGGCCATCTTCTCTACCTCTCGCAGATAAGTCTCCACAGAGGCTTCTATGAGTGCGAGACTCTCGTCGAAATGCTGTCGTTCGCTCAATACCTGGGTACGATTCTGGAAATATCCGTTCACCGTGCGTCCCATGGTGTACAATCTTTGTAGATTCCTCTGCGAGGCTCGCGACGTTCTGTTGAACATTTCCAGCGTCGTTTCCACGACCTGCAGTTGCTCCTTCACGGCCTTCTTCAGGGTCCCTTGGGTGCCCTGGATGGCGGCAATCTCTGCCTCTATCCGTTCCCCATCCGCTGCGTCCAGATTGCCGGTGATGGCTTTTACTACCGTGCCCAGGCAGTCAATCAGTCCCTGTCGCTTCCGTTTCGGCTCCATGCCGACGAGGTCCTGCACGACTCCTACATTCTCCTCAATTGTTCTCGACAGTCGGACAAGATGCTCCAGCATCTCTGCGCAATGGCCGTCCGGGCTACCGTACCTTTCACATTTTATTCGGACCTCTCCCAGTTGGAAATTAATTTGGTGTTCCATATATGCTAAATTCGATAGGTCCATCCGAATTGCCACGGTCCAGACGTTGGTATGAAGATGCAGTAGTCCGACCTTCTCAAAATACAACCCGGGTGCATCCCTGAGGGGCTGTATTTCGTACGCGCCATCCGAAGCGACGTCTATGGCCGGTAGACCGGCCTGTAGACCCGCCAGCAGCAATCTGCAATTTTCCTTATTGTTATTTTATGCCTTGAATTTTCCTTGAGTGAAGCCTTGTCGAAGCCGATGTCTCCCTATGGGTCTAACTGAAGTTAGACCCGCGGTTAGACCCTCCTTTACCCCCGTCTTTTTATTTTTTCTTTGTTTTTATTCCTCCACGTAATGTCGTAGACGGTCTACGTGCACCTTGACCACCCGACGCCCCTGGCGAAGGGTGTAGTTGCACGGAGGGTGTTCCTCCACGATGGGGTAAGGTCCTATCCACTTCGGGGTTAATTTTGCTGACCGTCCCCGGCGTACCGTCTCGTCGTGCAGCAAAACTCGGTCTCCGACCTTGAACTTCCTTTCGCGGGTTTTCCGATCATAGTAGACCTTGGCCCGTTCCTTGGCGATCTTCAGGTTATCGTGAGCTGTAGACCAGGCCGCACGTAAGCGTTCCCGCAGTTCCTGCGCATAATCATCATACGAGTAGGTGGGCCTGGGCGCCCTTTGAAGGGCTGTAGGTAACTCTGCGTTCTCTCGGTAGACCAGCTGATGTGGTGTGTATTCAGTTGCCGTATGGGGTGTCGTGTTGTAGGTAAACATGGCGTAAGGCAACCATTCATCCCAGTTTCCCTGATCCTCGTCTATATAACCCTTAAGGTACTCTGCGAGGGTCCTGTGCGAGCGTTCCAACGCTCCGTTCGACTCAGCGTGGTATGCCGTTGTCTGTATTTTCTCTATGCGCAATAGCTGACATACCCCCTTAAAGATGGCACTAAGGAAATTCGTGCCTTGGTCGGTAAGGACGGTCTCTGGCGCTCTGTACCGACATACGATTTCCTTGGCGAATCCCTTCGCCACTTCGTTGGCCTGTTGCGTTTCCAGCGGTATGGCCACGCTGTATTTCGTGAGTAAATCCTGAAACGTCAGGATGTACTTATTCCTTCGCTCAGTCTCGGGTAACGGCCCTACGATGTCCATCGCACATTTTTGGAAGGCCCTGGTTGGTGTATCTGTGTATACCAACGGTGCCTTCGCTACTGGCCGTATCTTATTTCGTTGGCACTTGTCACATCGTGCCACGTATTTTTCTACATCCTTCGCCATGCTGGGCTAGGTGTACCTTAATTTTATACGGGCCAGCATGCGAGCCACCACCTGGTGCCCTCCCAGGGGTGCGTCATGGTGTTCGTGGAGAATCTTGGCTTTCTCTTCCTCGCTTAGACGTTCCCCGTCTGAGCGAACTCGCTCGTGCTCCTTCCCGCGGCGGGCGTCGGGCTGACTATCCGCGGGACTGTTCCCCTGGCTGGCCGCCGCCTCGCCTGTCGCGCGGCTTGCGGCTGCTTGGCGCTTCCGCGGACGAGGTTGCGCGCTGCCTTCCTTACCGTCGCTGCTCGGCTCGCTCGACTCTTTCCTCGTTTGTGCGCGTGTTGCCACACATATGCGACTCAACGCGTCGGCGTTGGTGTTCTGTTTCCCGGCTTTATATTGCACATCGAACTCGTGCTCTGATAATTTTATTTTCCACCGCATGAGTCTCGATCCGGGATCCTTAACCCTGAACAACCACGTTAAGGGCTTGTGATCGGTTACCACTGTGAACCGAGTTCCATAAACATAAGGGCGGAATTGTGCAATTCCCCATACGATGGCGAGCAGCTCTTTCTCTGTTGTTGTGTAATTTTGCTCCGCCTTGTTTAAGGTCCGACTAGCGTAGCAAATGGGCAGGTCCTCCCCTATCGGCCCTTGGGACAATATGGCCCCTATGGCCCTATCCGATGCGTCCGTGGTGACGATGAAGGGCTTCTCGAAGTCCGGATACTGTAGTACCGGTGCAGTGGTCAGCGCCCTTTTTAGGTCCTCCACAGCCTGCTCATGCTTCGCCGTCCATACGAATTTACTGTCCTTCATGGTGAGCTCCGTCAAGGGTTTAGCGATTTTTGAAAAATCCTGGATAAACTTACGGTAATATCCGGCGAGCCCTAGGAAGGACTGCACTCCCTTAACATCCTTCGGGGTTGGGAACTCCCGGACGGAGGTCACAAGTGACGGATCGGGTCGAACTCCCTCACTGGAGATCACGTGCCCGAGGTATCGCGTTTCCAAACGCAAGAATCGGCATTTTCCCGGTTGAAGGGCCAGTTTCGCTTCCCTTAGGCGATGGAATACCTCTCGGAGCCGATTATTATGTTCTGCCAGGGTTGCTCCGAAGATTACGATGTCATCTAGGTACACGTAGCATTTCAGCCCTTCGAGCCCTGCCAGTACTGTGCTCATTAGGCGTTGGAACGTCGGCGGGGCGTTTTTTAGACCGAAGGGCATACGGGTATACTCGAAGTGCCCCTGCGGTGTTGAGAATGCTGTCTTCTCTTTGTCCTTTTCCGCCATCGGAATCTGGTGAAAACCGGAGGCGAGATCGAGTGTCGTAAAGTAGTGTGCTCGTCCCAGCTGATCCAATATTTCCGTTATATGCGGCAGCGGGTACGAGTCCCCGATGGTGACCTCGTTTAGTTTGCGAAAATCCACCACAACTCGCATTTTTATCTTTCCTGTTGCGTCAGGTTTTTTCGCTACCACGAGTAACGGAGCGTTCCATTGACTCCGACTTGGCTGTATGATGCCCTCCTCGAGCATGCCCTTGGTCTGTTCCCGCACCTCCTTCTTATGCGCTTCCGGTAGGCGATAAGGGTGTACCTTGATAGGCTGTACGCCCTCCAGGATTGGGATGCTGTGCTCTACCATGTTGGTACAGGGCAGCCGATCTCCCTCGAGATGGAATATGTCCGCGTACTCCTCGCAGACTTCCATTAATGAATTCTTTTCCTCTTTGTTGAGGTGAGTAACCTCGATCGCCTGACGTAACTTCTCGAGTCGCGTGCCACTCGTTCCCGTTGCCGTGTTTACCCCGCACGTCGCAACGGCGAGCTCGCCGTGCAGCTCGTCTGCTGACGCTAGCGGCTCGAGTTTCACCGTCGGTCGCTCGACGTACACATACTCAGGTGTTGTGTTTACAAAACTCACCGCACAGCTGTTGCCTTGGGGCGAGGTCACACAGGCTCCGAGTATCACTCCCTCGGTGACATCACATTTCTCGATGAGCCCTTCGTCGGTACTTAATGTTGACACATAGGCGATATTTTCGCTGCGCGGCGGCAAAGCGATCCGTAGGCTTCCATCCACCAACGGCATGCAGTGCCCCTTAATTTTTATAACCTTCCCCTGAAGGATGTCCACCCCTTTTTCCTTAATGAAATCCATCCCTAGGATTCCATGGGTCTGCACGTGAAGATTCTGTGGTATTGTGATACCACAGAATCTTCACGTGCAGACCCATGAAACCAATGCTTCACGGACCCTAAGGGTGTCTGTAGTTCCACGAGGGCGGCGTAGCGCGCGTTCAGGGCTCCTCCCCCCAGCCCCCTTAACGACACCCCCGACCTTGCCGCCGGAGTGTCGGTGGATAGCACATTTTCGTGAATTAAACTCACCGTCGCCCCGGTGTCTGCCTTAAGGGTCAATATTCCCTGTCGGCTGGATGGGGACTTAATATGGAAGTCGCTAGCCGAAGCGTGGGGCCCTGGAGACCCTATCACGTACACCTCGGCTTCCTTAAGGGGGGCGACCTGTCCTATTTGCCCCTTCCGACGAAATGAGGCCACTGTCAGTAGCTCGGTGGTTGGTGTCTCGGGCTCCGATGCTGCTTCCGTGGTCACTGTCGTGTAAACGTTGGCCTCCCTTAAGGGTTCTTCCGTGGCCATGTTGACCCGAAATGTCCCTACGGTTCCTTCTTGCCCCGGATGCACGGCGACCTCCTCCCTTCGGCGCTCGTCTTGCCGTTTATTTCCATTGAAGCCCTTATTTCCATTGTTGCCCTTATTTCCGGGTCGTTTGTCGTCCCGCTTACGTGCCCGGCATTCTTTCCAGAGATGTCCGGTTTTTTTACAATAATTACACGTGATACTTGCCACGTGCACGTCCCTCGGTGCCGGCGCGGGAAGACTCTGTCGGCCGGATCGGCAATGTTTTGCCAAGTGTCCGGTTTTCCCGCAGGTATAGCAGGTTCGGGTGGCGCCCCCTGTCGGCCCCTGTGATTGTCGGGAGTTTCCTCCCCCGCTGCTGGGCCGTGCCACGCCCGGCCGTCCTGATGTCATCTTCTCGACCTCGATGGCCCCCATTACGGCCTCGTGTAGACCCTGGTAATTTCGGGACCGTACGATCGTCTGTATTTCCTTTTTTAACCCGTTTTCAAAATTCATCTGGGCACTTCTTCGAACGGCTTCTCCGATGGCACGAGCTTCCCGTGCGTCGGTACCCTCGCACAATTTTTCAATGACCTCTACCGTAAGGGTCTCGGCCCTTGTGGCGTAAGTCGACACATTTTCCTTTACGTCCTGACGCAAGGTACAAAATTGGTACTGTAACGAAGCGAGTGACTCGCGCTTCCCGTATAACGCTTCCAGTTCCACGCGCAAGTCGTTAAGGGTCACAATCGTTTTGTGACGCATCTCTCGCGTCGCACGGTCCTCCAGCTTACTGCTGCGTATGAGCGTGAGGAGCTGGGAACGTAGCCTGGGTTTTACCATGCCCCACACCGCCTCACAGGAGAGCATAAAACCATCGAGTTTTGCCGGATCGTTCCCGTCAAAGGTTTTTATGTTCCGAAGGGCCGATGCCATGTCCAGGTATTCAGCGCCTTCTTCCACCGGCTCCGTTATCCGGGCTCGTCGTTGAGATGGAGGCGGTTGCGGCGGAGGACTTGTTCGCCGACGTGCCGCCCTTGGCTGACCCTCTAGGACGTAATCCCTTAAGGTCTCCTCCATGGCAATGAGTCGTTCCCCCACAGAGTCATCCGCTGGGGCCCGCGTAGACTGGTCCAGCACTCTCTGTAGCTGGTCCCCTATGCCCTGGAGTGTCTGCTCGAGCCGGGTTAATCGCCGGGCCGCAGCATCCTCTTCTAAGGGCTGTACCTCCTCTGTGGGTTGCTCCGCATCCCCTGGATGGAGCCGTTGTCCTCCTCGTTCACTGCCCTGAGCTCCCTGAATAGGGCTCTCCGTGATGCCCGTACTGCCGGTCTAAGTGGCGGAATATCCGCGCCATTCGGGTTTGTAGACCCCGGTGCCCTATTCCCGCCAGTCGGGTTAGGCTCTCTGTGCTGCGTGCCTTGCATCTGTGCTCGCAAACGGTCGATTTCTCCGTCCACCATTGCCGGGGTGACCTGATCATTGCGTTCGAACATCCGGACGTTTACATCCTCCCATCCGGTCCCCCTCTGGAGGTTCACCCCGAACATCGGGTTGGGTGATTCCTGTCGCCCCGGTTGACCATCCCCTCGTGGGCTGTCGCCCAGGGCCTGCCGTGTTCGATTTGTAATTTCCGATAGGGCATTCTGCACCCCTTCCACGACCTCAAGGGCCTCTTCCCCTGTACCGGGGGTGGTACCCTGCCGTCCCGACCGCTCTGCGCTGTGGATGCTCATTTTTCTTCCTTTATTCTTCGCTTCGATTTTTTATTCGATAATTCTTTCGCTTGGTAGCGTCCTACCGGCTTCGACAATGCTCTGTTTTTTTTCCCCAAAAAATTTTAATGAGTAATGTGGGGTCACTTACAATGCGTGCCACATTACGGGATGCCCTCTAGTCCGTACGTACAACCCTTGGGGTTCCAGGCTCCCTTCTGACCTTGATTCAACGTCCCACTTGTTGGCGACGCCCTTCGGGTATCCTGCAGCGATCCTCGAAGGCTTCGGTTGATACCTTCCGTTACCTCTCCTGGGTACGGGATGTCCACGTCGATCCTTTGATCGCCCTATGGTCCGCCTGGGCACTAGTCGACCCTTGGCTCGCGGAATTCACACACGTTCCGCACTTCGCGAAGCTTCACAATCTCGGTAATTTTTAGCGGTTTAAAATTCACTCTGGATATCCCACCGCTGCCACCAATGTTATGCCGCGGAAATCCGGGTAGCTACTCCGGGTTACGCGATAATGTTTTTGGGGATGATCCAGTAAAGGGTTAGAACCCACGTGAATTATTAACACAGTTTTATTGAGATATTATTAAACGATATTTTACAGTTTCAATAAATATAAATTATTATCAATAATTTATTAACCAGAGATTATTTGATTAATTATTTAATTAAATAATGATTATTCTTTTTATGGTTAAAGTGTTCAAGTTTTTCAATCTGTCACAATTTCTCTCAAATTACCTTCGGTTATTTCGAATTACCGTTCGATGTACACTTTGCACCCTTAAGGTTTCCTTTCACAATTACTATGGAAACGTTCGTATTCAACCGTACTGTCAGACTGCCCCGTACCTGCTCTCGGTCCTCTATATATATTCCTCGAGAGCAGGTGTATCAGCTTAATATTTAGCGCAAGTTTATAATCTACTTAATTTCTGTAAACAAATATCTTTCCAAATCCTCGATTTTTCGTGAGCGGGATTTGGAGCATATTTTCCTTTTCGCAATTCCTCGCCTCGGTATTCTCGAGTCGGTGCTCCAGTTACCGAGGCGCTCGCGGTTGCCTAACTGCTGCGTCAGCAGTATCGACGCTCGACGCTTGACGTTCGATGCTCGATGTACGCTCGATGCGTAACGCAACCGCCTGTGTCTCGCAACCGAAATAATCGGTGCCGAGACTCTTCGAAATAATAATATATATTTCGAATCATCTATAATAATTATTAGTACCTGCCCGGGGCACAACACGACCAACGTTCTCCATTCACCGCTGTTTGCACCTCCTCCAATTCCTGATATAATTTTTCAACGATGCAAATCGTGATTATTTGCATCACTTTCTGTACCGCCTCCGAGTAACCGTTCATTCTGCGACAACGTGAACGCAACTGTGCCAAGAGTACACTTTTGCTACCGCCGGTGACGGGATGATGGACTATCCCCTCCAAGTTTATGATTAAAATATTGCTACGTGTACATTTTTAGGCGGTTAGAGGGGACAGGCGTTGAGAGTATATTTTGCATCGTATAAAAGAAGAAATAAATCAATTCGATAATCTGTTATTTATTTGTACATGAGCCAAGCACGATTATATATTTTAACTATTATGGATGTTGTTGGCTATGACTGGAGCAACGTCTTCTTCTTCTCCCGGTACTGTTGAATTATCGAACTCCCAAGAATAAGATTGACCACAGCAGCTCATACCCAATAACTATGAGCTCTCCGTTGGGCGAACGGGGATGAACTCCAGGTTATTATACCTTGTCCCGTAGTATTGCATGAGCAGTTTTTTCTCATGCGCAGCAGCAGGCATATGCTGCAGCAGATTGGCGTCGTCCTCGAAGACCTTGACGAATCTTGCAGGGAGGTAGCAAGTAAATGATTCCTCGATGTCAATGGTGATCCTCGGGCCGAATGATGTTTTTACACACCTTATGTTAGTGACGCCGTAGTTTTTTTCAAGTGCGAGATCGGATAGTTTTATGACTGGTAGAAACGATGCAAGCATGCCCACTTTGTTGATTTGAGCGAGATCCATCGTGGAGATTGAGTTCTTCTAGCTTTCGTATCACACGTCGAAACTCTGATCTTGCACGTATCAACGATTTTAATTTTGCAATGTCGTATAAGTGTTTTTCTATGCGCACTTTTAACTCGATCCGTTTCCGTTGCATTAACTTCTATGGAGTCAGATAGTTTGCACGAGAGTTTAATTTCGTACCTTTTTCACGGCTCGATCACGAATGATGTCTGCTCACAAGAGGAGAATATGAATATTCTGTCAGCGTCTCCCCCCACAAGTAATTCGCGCTTTCCCCACCCGAATCCAAAACGAAATATAATATCTGCTGAAATCAGCTCGAAAATGTCTCTGGCCACGTGCAGCCTTTGTCACATCAGGATAAAGAGCCGATTCGAAGAAGAAATATAATATCTGGTAAAATCAACTTTGTTAGCAGCTTGAAAAGGTCTCTGGTCACGTACGGTTTTGTGATTCCAGGAAGAAATATTAAATATGCTGACATCAGCTTTTTTAGCAGCTCTAAAAGACCTCTGCTCACGTATGACTGTTGCGATGTCGAGGTAGAGAGTTGATTCCAAGAAGAAATATAATATCTGCTGAAATCAGCTTTTTTCATGATGGATAGGGGAAACAGAGTAGATAGTAAAAGGAATTTTTTTATTAATTTTTGCTTCCTCATAGAGGAAGCTTTGGTTTGGTGAAAAAAAAAAATGTCGAGATTTTAATGAAAACGTGTTCAGAATGTTCCAAAACGTGGAAAAATCACATTTAGAAAAAATGTCTGGATGGATGTGTGTGTGTGTGTGTGTGTGTGTGTGTGTGTGTGTGTGTGTGTGTGTGTGTGTGTGTGTGTGTGTGTGTGTGTGTGTGTGTGTGTGTGTGTGTGTGTGTGTGTGTCAGGCCTCCAAAATTCAACCGTCTATAACTCAAGAACGGTTTTATCAATCGGCTTGAAATTTGGCACGCACGTAGAGCAGTCGAGTGCCTCTGTTTGTTACAATTTATACATTAATTCAAACATTCGTTCAGATTTTATGAGATTTTGAAATTTTTGAAAAAAGTGTGTTCGCGCTCCAGCTTTCGCAAATTTTGAGTTATCGGGCTGAAATTTTCTACAGAAGTAGACTAACATCAAACAACTTTCGCTATTGAATTTGGTACGAATCGGTCGAGGGGTTTCGGTTTTGTGAAATTTTCGATTTTTCAAAAAATATCTATTTCACTCCAACTTTTACAATTTTCGAGATATTTGCCTGCAAATTTGTACATAAATAAGCTATTATAGACTCGTATTCCCTATTAAATTTGGCAAGAATCGGTCGAACCGTTTAAATTTTATGTCATTTTGAATTTTGCAAATTTCATGCATTTTTTTTTTTTTTTTTTTTTTTTTGTAAGACGCATGTTTTTCGGATCAAATTTTCCTCTGCGAATAAAATACGTGTCAGATTCATGATCAGCGCGGAAAAATACATGGAATTACAGTCCCGGAGCGACAACTAACCAAAAAGTTTACCAGGCATTTTTATAGCCAAAATTGCAAAAATGAATGATTTTAGGTATTTGTAAACAACGATTTCTTTGCATTCCGATGGCATCGAGGGAAAACCCAGGTGCCTATCGTGATCTACAGCAAGACATACACAAGACGTTGGATATGACGGGATTAAAAAACTAGATAAAGAGGTATCACTAGGAATTCTGGAATAAAAATCGAAAGGGCAAAAAAAAATTCAGCAGCGCATACTTCCATGTATCTTTTCGCGCCAAACGCAGATTCGACAAAGTGAAACGTGACGATGTTATATTTTTTTACGTACTGAACCTGAATCGGTCAGCCGTTTTGCATAAAAGTCTAAGACGTTGACGTTGAAAAAAGTTGAAAATTGAAATTTTCATATCGCTTCCTCATAAAAGCTGAAAATTGAAATTTTCATATAGCTTCTTCATAAAAGTTGAAAATTGAAATTCGCCAAGCTTCCTCTATGAGGAAGCCAAAAATACAGACAATGCTTCCTCATAGAAGAAGCTTCGCGAATTTCAATTTTCAACTTTTATGAAGAAGCTATATGAAAATTTCAATTTTCAGCTTTTATGAGGAAGCGATATGAAAATTTCAATTTTCAACTTTTTTTTTATTTGATAAGCATAATATTCACAATACCCGAGCACGGGGCCAACAGCTCTGTATGCAATGCAAACACTTATCACTAAAGCTATTTATTTTGTAGCTGCCACCTATGACCGCGCCCGTACTGAAAGTTTTACCCTGCGACTTAAATTTGTCGCGATTATTGACGAATGCATTATAATAATCATATACTATTCTATCATTTCTCGACAAGTCATCTGAAAATACACTTCTAAACTTATTAATACCGAGGCCAGTACACATATAATGAAGAAACATAATGCAATACTGTCCGCAACACTGCAAATCCGGACCTTGAAGTTGAATAGTGTTGCATCGGAAGAGTTTGCAGTTTCTTCGGAGACGCGTGAGATGCTCCGGGATGATCGGCGGGAGTCCGTAGCTGTCGAAGAACCACCCATGACCATTTCGATCGACGTACATGGCGACCCAGTGGGCCCCTGGTAGCTTGTGTCCATCGGTATTAACAACGGTGGCCGTCGGTTTCGTCCACACCTTCGGGATACGATCTGCAGGGTACACGCCCACTGTATGATCCTTTATGTTCCGAAGAGACTGCAGAATTTGAAGGCTGTTAATAACAACGGGCAGCAACAGCCGAGGGTTTTTGTCTTCGTTGGCGCACTCTGTCAACCCGACCCTCCAGCTAGTAGTGGTACGATATTCCCACAAAGAATCGAAGCGATCACTATGACACAGCCACGCTTTGATCTTTGCCACATTGTCTAGGGCGCATTTGTATGTGTGGTTTTTGCGCAAGAGTCCGTGATATATGCAGCGCGTATTACCCGTCGGTAGGTTATGGAATGACGGTACCTCGTCAGTAGTATGCGGTGCGCTAAAGCGACCCCCACAGTAGTAAGGCTACGCCGGTTCTAACTCACTTTGACCTTTGACCTTTGGGGTCATTGACCTTTGACCTTTGACCTTTGGGGTCATTGACCTTTGACCTTTGGGGTCATTGACCTTTGACCTTTGACCTTTGGGGTCATTGACCTTTGACCTTTGGGGTCATTGACCTTTGACCTTTGGGGTCATTGACTTTTAAAAAAATCGGTAACCGCAAAAAATCGGTAACAGTAAAAAATCGGTAACTGCAAAAAATCGGTAACTGCATATATATAACAATTAAGATAGCGGTTTTAATAATCATAACCAAGTTTAAATCCACAGTCGGTAACAAAGCGATGGATTTTAACAACCGACATGTGTGCGCGACAATCGAGTGATTTCTTCTTAACCTACAGTGTTCCGTCGATGTGAGGAGGGGGTAAGTGCAGATGCCTATAATAATTATTATTGTAAAAAATGTTATTCGCAACACACTGTTCGTATAAATTATTCCCACTTCAGTCATTATTATGATATCAATAATCTATAACGAAAAAAAAAAAAAAAAAAAAAGTTGTCCAGGTTGGCGGGTTCGAATCCAGATTTTTCGGATTAGGAAAATCATTCATTTAAATCCTACCCTATTTTTGCCTGCCCTTAACCAACCGGACAACTGTGTTAATGATTCAATGATTCAATGATTCATTGTTCAAAAAATGTTACCTAGTTTGTTGAGGATGGATTTGAATTATGATTTTTTTTTATGAGGAAAAATCATTAGTTCATATCCTATTGTACTACCACCCCATCCGTTTAGACTAACTTAACCAACTAGGCAACACTGGTTTGTAGTAATATTTTTAAACATAAAAAAGCAGCGAGGCGGGCGGGCGGGCGGGCGTCGGCGACGGGCTGGTGACGGGTGGTGTGGTCACCGTCATCCACCCACCACCACCACCCCATATTTTACATGATTCATCCGTCGTCTCATCGATCGTTAACCGTCGTTAACCGTTGTTTAGTTTTACACACCCCCGAGATATCAGGATTCCATGACGCACGAGGAATATTATAACCAAGAACGAACATTTTTTTTTTTAAATCTTTTCGGGGGTCCCTTTTTTCACCCCAGATATCCAGAGACCATAATGATGAGGAAGTATAAGCAAGCAGCATAACGTACGGAACAGGCGGGCGGGCGGGGGCGGGGGCGGTGGTGGCGGCGATTCATGCTATCCTACCACTTTTTTTTTCTTATCTCTATTTTCTATATATGGTGAGAGAGATTGTGAAAACCGCAACAAAAGAGTGTGTGTGTTTGTGTATGCATAAATATAATAACTCGCTAATTACTGAGGGGAGACGACGACGGACCGACCGACCGACCCCCCGTCGTTCGTTGTGCGTCGTTATCGTTTTTTTTTTCACCCACCCACTCGTCGTCGTCTCGGGCGGGCGCGCGGCGACGATACTATTTTTTTGCATTCATTTTTAATGTAAGCTTTATAATATACACATCGTAGAGTGAGTGTTCGTTCTAGTCAGTTTCAATATATATATTATATTTCATTTAAATAGCGAATGGGGTAAAACAAAAAAATGAAAATGTTGCCTGTTAAAAAGAATTTTCGAACGCAACGTTATAACGTTCGACTTCTTGAAAAAGATAAAGATTCAACGATAGTGAAAATTAATGTGAAGAATCTAAAAAAAGTTTCGATCAAGGAGACGGAGGAGGAATTATATAATCGTATGTAAGTAAATTTTGAATATTATTATTTTTATTCGATGAAGTAATTAAATTTATTTATTGTGTACATTTTTTTTTTTTTTTTTTTTTTTAGTAGCGAAGAATCTAATTATATCAAGAGGGTTGAAATATTGATTGATATAATCTTCAAGTCGAAAGCAAAACGTTTAACTAAGCGTATGAAGTAAAAGCGTATGTGAGTAAAAAAAAAAAAAAAATTTTATTTGAGATTTTTTTTGTTTTCTTAATTATATATTGATTTTTGTTGTTTAGGGATCGTCATGGTTACGCATTCATTGGTCAGGCTTTGTTTGCGCTCAGAAAATTTATAATCAAAATAACGAACAAATGCACGTGTTTGAAATTTTGGCCGTTCTGTGTGTCGATCTTCATCATCATTGACGGTGAGATGACGAAGGAGTCTTTTAACATATGGTGAGTATTTTTTTTTTTTTTTTCTTTACACGATATTATAATATTTTTTTTATTTTGTTTTGAAATTTTAGGCCGCCACCGTTGCATCATCCTGTTGACGATAAAGACTTTAACGTAGAAGATGACGGTGAGGAGGGTGTTGAATTTCGCGAAGCTGGTTTCGATGATTTCAATATTTTGAAATTTCATATGGACGCATTCATCGCAGGAATTACGGTCGCTTACGGTCGTCATCCGTCATCTATTTCAATAATTATTCACAAGTCTCTTAATACCAACAATATTAATTTTTTTTAAGGTAAGTCATGCACACACACACACACACACACACACACACACACACACACACACACACACACATATATAAAGTATTTCTTTTTTTTCATTCATCTATTAATTTTATATTTTTTTTTATTCTAGCAAACATCGAGTATCATCGAGACAACAACAACGACGACGACGACGGCTGCTCGATGCCACCACCGTCGCTACCCAATTACCGAAACAATCCGACGACGATTGTTTGTTAAAAATAAGAGGCAACGCCATGTTCGCTATCGCGAACTATATTGCAAGGGCTGAAGAAGCTCACAATTCTGCCATGCAGAGAGGGGAGAATGATGGAGATGATGATGATCATCATCATGATAATCGTTGGAGCAGCGACGATGATGAAGATGATGAAGATGATGAAGATGATGAAGATGATGAAGATGATGAAGATGTATCACGACAAATCATTGTTGTGAGCGACGATTCGAATGAAGACAACGCCGTCACTGCTGCTGCTGCTGCTGTTGATGATGATGAAGTTTTGATTGTGAAGATAACTGATGATGTCACAACAAATGAAGATACAAGGAAAAAAATTGTCCAAAAAAAATATTGATGAGGAGGAGGCTGCAGTAGGACATCACCACCTTCGTCGTCAGAAATCAAATCAATTAATGTTATTACTCTATTTATTGGTTTTTTTTTTTTTTAATCAATTGATGTCATGATGTCCCTCCTACAACTTCCCCTCATCAATATTTTTTTGAACAATTTTTTTCCTTGTATCTTCATTGTTGTGACATCATCAGTTATCTTTACAATCAAAAACATCATGACAACATCAATTGATTTTATTTCGAAAAAAAACCCAATAAATAGAGTCATAACATTAATTGATTTGATTTCTGACGACGAAGGTGGTGATGGGTCTTTCAATCGTATGCTTCGAGAGAGAGAGAGATGCCAATTTGTATCGGGTCGTCGTCGTTATTAATTTTTATAATAATATTGTAACATCAATGATTATATAAAATAAAAAATATTACACTATTCATCGATACATTAATGACATTATGTGTTACTAATATTATTATTATCAACATCAATCATTTTCACTTCTACTGTTTTTTTTTACAGCTGTCGACGATATCACCATCCTCGTCGTTGTTGTTGTTGTTGTTGTTGTTGTTGTTGTTGCTGTTGTTGTTGTTGTTGTTGTTCATGACGCAGTATATTCAACCAATTGTTAAATATTTGGACTTCATCGCCGGAACATTGGAAAATTTGATTGGCTTTTGGTACTATTCGATGAAGACGACAATTTAATTGTTTTATCGGAGGGTTGTTGCATCTCGAATCCGCCAAGAGTTCCATATATCTTGGGCAACCCAACAATTTCAAATTGAACGATCGAATTCCAATGTTATTCAAGAGATCCTTCTCCAGAGTAACGGCGGCATCAGTACCCATAACAGTTGTCGTCCCCTTGTACGCAACGATTGGTCTTGGCAGCAGTGCCGCTGCTGCTGCTTGCCGATTAGATGGCTCATCGATCGCAAATCCATCTCCTCGAAGATAATTAATAATCGTTGACTCAACATCTTCTTGCGTCAAGTATTCCGAATGATGATCTTCGAAAAATATACCACTTTGGTTTTTCGCTTCAAAGATATTAAGTATTTTATCTTTTCTATTTAAATCATGAAATTTAATGTTCAGTCTGAAACTTGTTTTGTAAACTCGTTTGTTTTGACAATTGATTATAGACAATTCTTTATAAAGATATCCATCCATGTAATGAAATGCTTTGATACTCATTATATGAGTAATATCATTGATCATTGTTTTTGCTGTTGATGTTTCCATCGCGCCACCGTTGATATCGTCGTCGTCGTCTTCTTCTTTCTATTATTAAATCAAAAGAATCAATGGTGAGAACGAACACACGCGCACACACAAAAAAAATATTTACCTGTTCACTATTTTTTTTTTTTTTTTTTTTTCATATGCATGCGGTATACGTCGTCGTCGTCGTCTCTGTTCGAGTGTCGCGCACGATTTGCTTTTCGAGGGGGACGGACGACGACCGACCGACTGACTGACCGATCGACCGATCGACCGACTGACTGTCTGACTGATTGACTCTAGTTTTTCTCCTTTTTTATAATATCGTTGCAAAAAAAAATTGTAAAAGAGACAGATGAGGAAGAAGAAGAAGAAGGACGGACGATGACGACGATGCGATAGTGGTGGATGGATGGGTGTGGGAATAGATAGATGATGTGCAATAAGAGGGAGAAATAAATTATATTTGATATATTTTAATATGAATCAATATGCTTCGTACATTTATCAATGCTTACATTGTGACGACGACGACGACTACAACGATCACATCATCATTCTTTTTTCTCTTTTCTTATATAATTTTTTTCACAATATTCAACAATGAATTGTACTCGACTATGCGATCGTGTATAATGAAACAGTAAGCACTCGTGTTGTTCGGAATATTTTCGGCACAGTCGAACTCTATCTTCATATCGACGGTACCACTCTTGATCGATTCATTCTGATGCGAACAGGCGATGATTGTTATTGGGCCAAATCTCAAGAAATTAATGAGATCGAGCATTGGTCGAAGATTGGGATCGTTGTAATAGGAGCCGATGAAACGACTATACATTTCATACAGGATACCGTAGCGTTCCGTCTTGGCGATAGTAAAATCCAAATTCAATGCGTCGTATGGATAAAAATCTGAATTCAAAAATAATTTTAAATCTCGTAATTTACAATGATCAAATTTTGTCACTGATTTGTTTAGATTGTTTTTTCGATTAGTCTGCAGAGCGATTAGAACGAAACGCGGTTTCTCCATCTGTGTCGAAGTCTTCACCGACCATGTGTGCTTTTGTGTGGACGGCAACAGTGGATATTCATAGAGATCCCACGAACGAAAAGCCATGCTTATAGTTCGATCTTCCTTCAGAATACGCAGATACTGCAACTTGGTGTAGTCATCGAGTATGATATGAGGCATCCTCCACTGTATTCTCGTTAATATTATCGACGGTGATTTAATTTTCTTCGAAGTTGTGTACAGTGTGTTGGTGTCGTCGCGCGATCGTATCAGCACGAGCTCGTGTCGGGCATTCATAATCACACGTTTGTAATCTTCGAAGAATCCCATCAGCATACTCAACGGTATACAATAATTGAACTCATTGATTTCTGTTTTTTCAATTATCGACCACGCAGCATTCTGAAAGTTATCACTCTTCTCCACAGTGAGCGTGGCATAATTCTTCAAAGTAGTCGTTATACCGACATTCTTGCAACGATCTACCTCAACGCCATTCAATTCATAACGTATTTCACTGAACAAAAATGCCATTCCATTGTTCTCAATGAGAAGCACATCCTCTTGTTCCTTTGCAGTCTCGTCTCTGACACCTTGATTTGCTTTACCCTCGACATAGAGATAACTTCTATGCGGTAGCACTATCGTATCCTGTTGCTGTATCGGTATCCGTATCTCATCGTTATAGTCGTACGATGTATTCGCGTATGGATTATATCCGTGTGTTTCGACGTTGGCTATGCGATTGTCGTATCTCGGCGTAGCCGTGATATTTAATATGTCACTCATTTTTTTTCTCTCTTTCTCTAATACACACTTTCTTTTTTCTTCTCCTCTTTCCCTCCTCCTCCTCCTCCTCCTCCTCTTCCTCTTTCACTCACAATCAATTTATTCACATTAATATCAATTATTTTTTTCCCACTCGAAATCCCAATGATTTCAAAAATCGCACGTTCTCAATCGTTATTTTTTTTTCTCTTTCTTTCTTTCGATGTTTCTATTGTTGACGATAATATTGGATGATGATGATGATGGTGAATGATCAATCACCGCGTCATCACTGGCACTCATCGCGTTCAACGTTGACAATTTATTTGTTCGTTCAAGGTGGTGCTGCTGCTGCTGGTGTCCTCGATGATGATGATGATGATGATGATGATGATGAAGATTTTGTTTATGTTGATTATTAGTGGTGGTGGTGGTGGTGGTGGCGGTGGTGGCGGCGGCGGCGGCGGCGGTGGCGACACTATCGTAGATCAACATTTCCTCAAATGTAGTCGCACAGTTATTTCTTCCTCGCCAAAATCAACGATATCGTTATTCTGATCAACGATTCGAAGAGTCAATCGATCTATTACTCGCACGATGATCGGCAAATAAATGACGTTCGATGGTGTTTCCGATATCTTATATCCAGGTTCGACGTTTGGGAAAAATTCATGAATAATGTGCACAGATTTTCCGTTGCTGTAGGCTCCCGATGTGATGTTACACTCGATTCTCAAGATATTTATTTTAATAATATTCACCGGAATGTCAGATTCATGCCAATAATTTGGTTTTAAATAATTATTTTTCATTGAGAATCCCAAAATGCTACCAATGTTATTTGGTTTACTAAAATCGATTGAATATTTACATCTGATTTCACTCTTCAATGTGTTATTGTTCGCGCGTAGAAGGAACGCACCCTCGGGTTCTCCCTTGATTCCGCGCGTTATCTCTCGCTGTAGATATTTATTTATAGAGCTGAGTTCGTAAGATCCTTTGGGTATCGCGACACTCTTGTTCGTGTCATAATAGAATATATTATTGGTCGAATCGATGTTGGGAATCACATGAAACGTTTGAAAATCTGCCAATCCCAGCTCGTAATTGGCATCACTCACGTCTATGGGTGGGAAAAATTCTGCCGTCAAATTTTTATATTTTCCCGTCAATGTAATAGTGATTGATGATGTCAGCAATTTTGTTGATGATGACATTTTTTTTTTTTTTTTTTTTTTTTTAATTCTCGATGTTTCCCCGAAGAAACTCAACACACAATTGTCCACATATCTATGTGTCATAGGATTGATATTGATTATGATTGTACGTTATTCGAACTGACGAACCACCAAAATATTCGATCAATTCCGTGGGGGGTCGAAGATTCCCGAACGAATCGAAATATTTAATTGTATTATCGTGATACTTGATATATGCAACCCAATGTGTGCCAGATCCCGCGCTATCATCAAGATTCACGATTCCACATTCTGTCTTTCGAATTTTTTTAGGTAAATCATCTCGCATGAATACTCCTCTGCAATTATTGATATCTCTGCATGCTCTAGCGAGTTGATGATTTGTCATTCCATCACCACCACCACCACCACCACTAACACCACTACTTCCTCGCTGTCGTTGATATTGATCGTTAATTAATTTTTTCTTTTTTTTCTGGAGTTTTTTTTTTTTCGTCTACCACCACCACCACCACGTTTGGTATGCGATGGTCTCAGATAGAGACCACGACCCTCCATTCTTCGATTGTGACGTTGTAATTCTTCCAATTGTTTTCGTGCAGATTTGGCTTTGTTCACAGCGGTCGCTACACCAGCGGCACCACCCACCAGCGAACCTAATGCACCTAATATTGGTAATATTGGTAGAAATCCCCCCCTCTTAGCGATGTGTAATTTTCTTCCTCCTCCTCCTCCTCCTCTTCTTCTTTTTCTTCTTCTTCTTCTTCGATGTTGTTGTTTATTACCAGCGCCACTCATACCCATTCCTATCCGCCGCTTTGCGCTCATCGTTGCCCACGTTGCGGTCGCCGCAGCTCGCTCACCGAGAGTCGCGTCACTTGCGGTTATTCGCTTTTTCGCTTCACTTGCCAATATCTTATCGGCTATGTGACGATGATAGAGATCCTTGTGTGTGGCATACGCTATGTCGTGCTCACGACACGCGGAATCCAATGGATTAATACCACGATCACCGCGAGCTAATCTCTCACTCAAATTTGTGCCTGGACCACAAAATTGATATCCCGGAATATGAAGTTCGAAAGGAAGAGCATTGATTGCACTATTCACTAATCCATAACCATTAAATTTTTTATTTTTTATTGTTCTCATTACTATTAATACGTCGTCGTCGTTGTTTGTGTGTTACATCATACATACTGACATCAATTATTTCGATACATTTCTTTTATTACTTCTTCTTCTCTCTCTCCCCTCCCTCCCTCCCTTCCTCCATATTATTTGTTTGTACATGTTATTAATCTATGATTATTATATCTTCTTCTTCCTCCTCCTCCTCCTCCTCCTCTTCTTCCCCATCATTATCATTAATTTGTCTATTACGAAGAGAATAATGGCCCCATGGCAATGTATTTACAAGATCGGAAGCCACGCAACGTTTGTCGTCTCGGGGATCCAGGGAGATTTTCTTTTCCACCATACTGTAAACCTTATGCAATTTTGATCTGATACATCTTTGCTCATTGAGCATCGATACTTGATTTTCTAGACAATTCAAATAATCTTGAAATGTTATTTTGCGATTCACGTCTCTGGACGAGACACCTTTGGCTCTCTTGACATCGGCTTTTTTCACATCGTCAATTTTAAATGCATACATTTTCGATCTTAATCCAATGAATTCACTCATGATCGAGCCATTGTTCTCGTCCTTCATCAAACCTAATACTTTTTTGTTCATTCTCGGCATATTATATACATTGTTCTCCAAATAGTCACTCGTGTCGAAACATTGTATATCGCGTTTCATAATTTCATAAATATCAACATTTCTAAATTCATAAATGAGACTATCAGTGTCGGTATATAAAATTTGACAGCGATCTCCAAGCATTGGTTTCATGTAAGCATAATGAAAATCGTATAGATGTATTTTTGAAATATCCAATATTGACATTCCAACGTACATTGGTTTGTTCATTTTGACTTCTAATCTCGACATGTGAATAGCCAAAAAATTCTCATTGAATACGACTCTACGATGGAAATTTGGTTTTTCAATCAATGATTTTGCGCCGTATCGTCCACTCCATGAAGAAACCAATTTTACATCGATATAATTGCGTACATTCTCCATTGTTTTGCCGAATACAGCGTTGTTCATTAATTTTCGCAATTTTTTTTCAAACTCAGTAGTTGCCAACGTACGCAATCGAGTATTCAAATCGATGTATCCGCTAAGCCACATCGATTGATTGAATTTCAATATTCTATGAATCTTTGTCAATCGCAAACCATGAAGCAGACACTGTTGTAATGCACGATAATGAACAACATAACGATACTTATTGTTGAGAGTGGCGAGAAGTTTTGAATGAGCGGTGGTGCGCCGTTCTCCGGGCGGCGGCGGTTGCACACGTTCCGAACAAAATGGAAGATCCGCATGCAAATCGTGCACATTGTCGGGATATTCTAAATCTACCTCCAAAATATATCCGAATGATCCATCGACAGCTATCGATTCTACATTGAAATTGCTTATATTTTTGACCCATTCAAAATTTTTATATGGCAATGCTTGCGACATCGCCCATCCATATAAATTATTAATATCGTAATACATTAGATAAATATCATCTCTTTGTTCATCGTACGCATCGTCGCCGCCGCCGCTCATATACTTATTATTCGCTTTCGAATAACGATGTGAGCACTGACTTAGTCCACCGCGTACACCTCGCTCAACAAACATCATCATATCTATATCCGTCAATAATTCAAGTTCGATTTTGGTAAATTTTAACATTACATCCCACGCATAACCGGGCACGGTAAAGTAATAAGCGGGATCGAGACTGTAACTCTTTAGACAATCGAGTCTGAATGTTTCGAATACGTCGGCCAACAATAGCACATCAGTCTTTAGATACAAATCGCTGTATTCTCCGAGTGTTTTAACATCGAATATTTGCCAAATATTTTTCGCATGTTCATAATCTTCTCGCGAGATATTACAATCCTCTAATTTATTGTAAAAGTTCTCGTACACGGGTAAACTCGTCTCGTTTAATCTTTCCCATTCGCACACATAATCATATGGGAATACACCTTTCCTCGTTAAAAGATTAAATTTTTCGTCGCTCAGATCATTGAAATTATTGCGCGTAATTTTTATATCTTTCTTATCCAAAGTTGAGACCAATTTGCTCAAACCCATATTCAAAAATTTAAATGAATCGATAAATCTCAATTGGATTTTCAATCGATCATCGCAGCGCGTCTTGACTGTCTTCGTGAAAGTTGTATATTTTTCGAGCGTCGTGGCGATCACGTTCGTTTTCGATGATCCATCGTCATTAAATTTTTCAACCACTTCCTGAATTAAAAAATGTGCATCATAATTTGTTAAATTATAAAAAATTATTGGAAGAAGATGCAAATCTTTGTAATTTAAATTACAACCGGCATGAGCTACACCTCTGAAACGTCCTGTCAAATGACAATGATCTCGAACCATCGTTTGATTCGAGGTGATCGTCTTTTCACAGATGTGACAAAGAGGATTGATAGTGGTGATTCGTTCATTCATCATCACCATCTCCAAGGGATTTCCATAACGTTCGCCAATAATTTCAATGATCTTTCTCAATTCTTGTACAAACCAGTCGGCACAACCGTCACCCCGATATGCTTCATATCTGCACAATTCTCGATCGAAATTACAATGAAAATAATAGCCAACGCTGTATGGCTCATGTTTTTGATATGCATACTGTAACTCCCCTACATAAATGAATCTCCCGTGTGGCCCCGGTGACGTCACACCGTGAGAGCCCGGGAGACGCGGTCAGGCCAGCGAGATGCCGAGCAGCCGTCGGACAAGCCCGCGGAGAGCCAAGTGGCGCCATCCGACGGGATCGAGCGGCGGCTCGATCGATGCCGAAGCAACGCGCACGCGCAAGCCGACGGATTCGGAAGCACAGCGGCGCCGCCGAACGGGCTTGCGGAGAAACCAAGCTCAAGGTCGGAGAAAGGCAGAAGCGAGGGAAAATCGGCCTCGCTGATTGGACAGAAGGGACGACAAGAGGAGTTGCACACGGCACCGACCGAGCACACTATTTGCTCGGCGGATAAGACCGGATAATCGTCACGATCTTACCGACCCGGGATTGGAGGGCAAAGCAGGAACAACACGATTAGCCAATCAGAAAATTAATAATCGGGCGACCGCACGCAGACGCGAGTCCGCCAGAAATCTGCCAAACCGACGGAGTGGGAGTCCAAAATCGGGGTATAAAGGACGGCGAATTCGGCAGTCGATTATGAGTTAATCAGTAAACGATCTACATTATCATCGGCCAACTCCAAAGGAAAAGTGAAAAGTGAACAAAAGTGAAAAGCGAGAAAAGTGAAACAGTGCCAAAAAGGACTTATAAATTTTGTGCAACTGTGGACTTATAAAAATTGTGCCGTTCGGACTTATAAAATTTGTGCCGTTCGGACTTATAAAATTTGTGCCGTTCGGACTTATAAAATTTGTGCTGTTCGAACTTATAAAATTCGTGCCGAAAAAGAACTTATAAAATTCGTGCCGAAAAAGAACTTATAAAATTCGTGCCGAAAAAGGACTTATAAATTTCCGTGCCAAGTGAACTTATAAATTGTGCACCGAAAAAGGAGTTATAAAACTGAGGACAATTTGGGCTTATAAATCCGTGCTGATTTGAATTTGTGAAAAGTGTGCTGGCCCGAACTTATAAAAATCGGGGACGATTTAGACTTATAAAATTTGCGACACTTCTCCAATAACTCTCGTGCCAAGGGGACATATAATCAAGGTGTAAAGTTGGACTTAGACATTGGTGCCGAGTGGGAACTTAGGACAGTCCGAGTGTGCAAGACTGACTAAGACTCGCAAGTGACGTGAGCCACTGAAAGTGTCAATTGGAGCGAGCGGTAAAGTGACCAAAGTGACCGGTCAGGACGCTGCAAGGTCGGATCAGACGCATTTTACGACTCCAAGGATCCGAAAAAGTCATGTCCAGGGTTTAGTTCACTTCCCCTGAAGGCTCCTAGACCATCAAAATCAGGTAAAAACGCCCAAGTCACAATTTAACGCCAATTGCAAATCACGAGGCGAGCGAGCTGTCACAGGCGATCGCCGTGCCGTGACGTCACCGCGAGACAGCCGAGCACAGCGACCAGCTGGACTTCGCGTCGCCTGAGAAGCTGCCCGCGCATGCGTGGTGCGGTTCACGCGGAATAAATATCTCTCGATTAAAATATCTCCTTGAAGCTATAAAACAAAGCACTAAATAGAGACAATAAGTGAATGAGAAACAAGTTCTTGAATGGAATTAATATTCATTGTTCAGTCTTTTGACTCTGCAGGAACCATTTTTGTAATTGCTCCGAATATAGATATAAGCGGAGAATATTCCGAGTTAAGAAGGAACCGAAAAAGGGTTAATAAAGATTTCAGTCTGTAAATAGAACAATACAGCGAGTTATTTAAGCGTCAAACTTGTCTCTGACACGCCAGCCCAGAATTCCTTCACGCTCGAGTCCCCGAATCCGTCCGTTTGAGTGCCCTTCTCGCAGAAGTAGGCGCATAAATACGGAAATTATTGTACAAGGAATCTGCTCCTGTTACATTTGGCGCCCAACGTGGGGCTCGAAAAAAAAGGAATTGGTGGTGTCAGCACCCCTAATAAATAATAAATTAATTTAAATAATATTAAAAAGTAAATTAAATCTAAATTAAATTAAAATGTCGGAAAAATCGGTCGCCCAAGAGAGGCGCGAGCTCGAGCTGATGGAGGCAGAAGAAGCAGCACCCAGGCGGGAGCGAGAGCGCTGCGATAGGCTGAGAGCGCAGCAGGCCGCCGAAGACGCGCAAAAGCGCATCGCAGAGGTCAGTCTGGAAGATGAGACTCCGGGAAACACGGAGGACTCACGACAAGACAGCACGACAGACATGGACCTCACCAACCATTCTCTCGCCTGGGAATCCACGACGGCAGATGAGCTGATCGGTGGAGGAAATATCCGACAGCAAAAGGAGATGAATCGATTGTCGATCATCCCTCCAGCGAGCGATGCGGACGCTCGGACAGCCGAACACGAAAAGGAAAAGCGTACGGAATCCCAGGACCTCGGAGAATCAGGAGATGACAGCAACAAAGCGATTCTGCAGGCGATAAGGCAGATGAAGGCTGAGCATAAAAAAGAGTTTGAAAAAATGCACAGCACCCAGGTAAACCTGGAGTCGGCGTGCATTCAACGAACTAAGGAATCGCAGCAATTGCTGTTGACGGGGTTCTCGAGAGCTATAAGCGAGAGCGAGGCTGAATTAGAGGGCAAAATCGCGTCGATGCGAGAAGCGATCCGCGACGAGCAACGGCCGATAAATACACATATTCGGGAGCAATTAGCGGCCCACGATGTAACAGTCGTTAAGTTAATCGATCGGCTCGAGGGTGCTACAAAGGTCTCGAAAAAGGCCCTCCAGACGGCAGAGGAGAACGCGAAGAGAATTCGGGAGTACGCGGCGATGGCAAACCGAACCGCATCACAATCAGCGTTCGGCACGACGATGCTCGGAGGGTTGAACGCCAGTAAGGCGTGCGTGGCCTCGAAGAAACTACCCACCTTCAAGGGCGATGGCGTGGAGCGGCCGATGCAGTATTTGAAAACGCTCAAGGACCATTTCAGCGCCATAGAGCCCGAGGGCGCGGAATTCCGGTGCATGCTGGGCGAAGCCATGGTCGAAACAGCCCGTGATTGGTGGCACCTGGTCGCGCCAGAGGTTGAAAATATGGCGCAATTCGAGGAAGCGTTTCGAGCACGATACTGGGGTCGCGAACTCCAAGACAAGGTGAAGCGTCACCTCGAATATGGGACCTACTTTGTCGAGGGACAGCGCCTCACAAAGGCAGAATACGCGACGCGAGTGATCGGAAATGTTCGAGATTTGAGCGAACCGATGGGCGACCATGAGACGATCCGCCGACTTGCGAAACATTTCGACGAGAACATAAGGACAGCGATCCTCGTTCGAAACATCAGTCGGGTGAGCGAACTCATTGAACTACTCGAAAGTAATGACCTCGGCGGAACGGTCAACGCGAGTCGCGGCAATGAACGGCACGGACTCAACGGGCAGGTCCCGAATCGAGGAAACGGTCGGGGAAATGGGGGAGGGCCGCGCCCTTGGCAACAGCGAGGTGGCCAACAGGGCCAGTGGTCGAATTTCACTGTCGGGCAACCACAAGGGCCGCCCAAATTCTACAATCTGTGGCAAGGGCCATCGATCACGGCGGTGACTCCGAATTTTTCAGTACCGCCACCATTTTACCCCGCGACGCCGCCACCGGCACCGGTACCAACGATGCAACAGGGTCCCGGAATAAATACGCACTTCCCAGGTACGAGCCAGGGAAACGCGTAAACGTTGCGTCCGTAAGGAACAGCGGGAATCCACGAGGCGCAACGGCGACGAAAAATAATGAAGAAGAGAGAAAGAGAGAAGAACGGAAAGAAGAAGAGAAGAAAAAAGAAGAAAAGAAGAGAAAAGAGGCAGAGAAAAAGAAGAAAGAAGAAAAGGAGAGACGAGAAGAAGAAAAGAAGAGACGAGAAGAAGAAAAGAAGAGACGAGAAGAAGAAAAGAAGAAAGAAGAAGAAAAGAAGAAAGAAGAGAAGAAACACGAGGACAAGAGAAGAGAAGAAGAGAAAGCAGAAGAAAGGAAGAGGAAAAAAGACGAACTCTGGCGAAAGCGACAGGAGAAAAGAGAGAGAGAAAGAGAGGCAGCGAGAAACTCGAGGGAAGAAGCGACGAACTCCGAGGTAATGACGGCCCGTAATGTCGACTGGTCGGAAGAACGAGAAGGGTTAACGAAGGACGGGGGAGAGACCAATCCGAAAAAGGTGGAGGAGAAGGGCGGACTAGATCAGGAGAAGATCAGTGCCGTGGAGAGAAGGAGGACGGATGGTCAACCCCAATTCGAGCCCATATCGGTTTCGGTGCCGACCACGACGAAGGACAAAACCGTCATCGCTAACGGGCAAGGTGCAATTCCCAAGAGAGTCGAAAGAAAAGTCCGTACGATTTTTGAAAGTCCGCAAGATTACCTCCTCGACATGCCACAACCAGGAGAGGGCGTGATTTACGACGAAACACGACCAATGTGCCCGGAGGTACCGATCGGCCTCGAAGGGGCACTGGCCAGTGCATTAGTCGACAGCGGAAGCGAGGTCTCCTGTATTTCCGAAGAGTTCTACTCACAGAATTTGGAGGCTTTTAAAAATTGTCCAACTCTACCTGTAACGTCGATAAATGTTGTGGGAGCGTTTGGGGGAGGTTCAGGGAGGATCAAGCAGCAAGTGTTGGCCACGGCGAGAGTGTACGACTCAGAGGGAGATGTCACGCTTTTAGTGGTCCCGAAGCTGCAACGATCCGTCCTCCTCGGTATCGACGGGATGGACAGGCTCGGAGTCTATGTCGACACGCACAAAAAAGTGATAAAGGTGCGAGAGAAAATTGTCGGACGCCTCGTGGGAGGATACTGGCAGATGGAGGAGAGCCCATGCAGTATCCCCGAGGAGGACAAGAAAATGGGGGAGAGTAGAGCGATGCTCGCTCGAGCCGAAGGCACCTGTGAAGAAATAGAACCGGAAGACCAAATCACGAGACACGTTATGAGCGGAGAGATACGAGATCCCGAATCGGAGTATCTCTGTGAAGCCGAAGTGGATGAAAAGCTTCGAGAGTGCGGCAACGTCGACCTCGAGATTCAGAAAACCTTCAAAGAACTGGTCTATGAATATCGAGACATATTCCGGAAACGACCTGGGCGGATGCAAGCTTACGAACATCGGCTTGTCCTGAAGGACGAAAAACCATTCGTATCGCGCTCATACCCGGTCCCCATGGCATACCGAGGAAAGGTAACGGACGAGATTCATAAAATGCTCGCTCAAGGGGTTATTCAAAGGTCAACCAGTACCTATATTAACCCTTTGGTGACCGTTATCAAGACAAACGGAGACGTCAGGTTGTGTCTCGATGCACGACTATTGAATGAGCATCTCGAAGGCGATTACGACTCGGCACTACCGACGGAAGAGATCTTCCAGAAATGTGGAGGCGCGAAGGTCATGTCGACCTTGGATCTGACCAGTAGCTTCTGGCAGATTCCCTTACATCCGGATTCGCGTAAATACACGGCATTTCGACACGAAAATAAATGCTATGAATTCACGGTTACGCCGTTCGGTTTAAAAACGAGTACCGCGGCGCTTGTTCGGGGACTGGACATCGTCCTTCGAAACACCGGAGATTTTATAGTAAATTTCGTGGACGATCTGCTAGTGGTGTCGGGAGATACGCGACAACACCTGCAACATCTCCGACAATTATTTTCGAGAATCCGCGAACATGGCATGACTCTAAAAATGGAAAAATCTCATTTCTTTAGAAATGAAGTGAATTTTCTCGGGCATGTAGTAACGACGAAGGGGATACGGCCGCAGCCAGACAAGGTGAAATCGATCAAAGAATTTCCCCGTCCCCGCAATATAAAACAGCTGAGGGGTTTTCTCGGACTAGTGAATTTCTACACGAAATTTACGAGTAAACACGCTGAAGAAACTGTCCCCTTATTAGAGCTGTTAAAAAAGGGAACGAGTTGGAAGTGGACGGATATCCACGAAACGGCATTCGAAAAAGTAAAACAGCTGTTTTGCGAGTCGGTGGTACTCGAGCATCCCGATGTAACAAAGCCATATACCCTGACGACGGACGCAAGTGACTATGCGCTTGGCGCGACATTGTCACAAACCGACGAAGATGGAGAAGTCGGGGTGATTTCATTTGCCAGTCGGACACTAAAAGGAGCCGAAGTTGGCTATACTACATCGGAAAAGGAATTACTCGCGATCGTGTGGGCTCTCCAGAAATTCCAAAGTTATCTTAAGGGAGCAAAGATAACGATAATCACAGACCATAAGGCTCTGGTGTTCCTAAAAACGTGCCGATTCACGAGCGACAGGCTTTTGAGATGGGCGCTCTTGCTGCAAGGGTATGATTTAACGGTAGAATATCGGCCAGGAAAATCTAATCAAGTGGCAGATACGCTAAGCCGACTCCGCGAACACACTTATGAGCCCGATGGAACGGCGCCCGGAAAAATAATAATCGTAGCGCTCGCGCAAAAACCTTCGAAGTCCTTATCACAAAAAATGAGGACGATCGGTAGCCTACAGAGAAATCAAGAGGATTTAAACGCCATTATTACTCTGTTGGAAGATGAAAAAGACACGGAAAACCATCCGAAAAATTACCGAATCAGCGAAGGAGTCCTGCAGAGAGCTGCGAAGACAGGACAATGGAAGGTGGTGTTGCCGGAAGAAATAAGAGAAATCCTTGTCGAGGAGTGCCACGTCATGTACGGCCATGTCGGTGCAACCAAGGTGTTTCAGATGTTAAACGAGGATTTTGCATATCCTCGGTTTGCTAAAAGCATCAGGCACCAGCTCGCCACATGTGACACGTGCCAGCGAACAAAATGTGCGGTACAAAATAGTTATGCAAATATGCAAACTATTGTACCCGAAGGGCCGGGAGATCTACTCTCCATCGATTTTTACGGCCCATTACCGATGTCAACCGGGGGAGTGCGCCATATTTTGGTAACGCTGGACGCGTTTACAAAGTTCGTCACTTTGTATCCGATGCGAAAAGCAAACACCAAAACGGTAATAAAGAAGCTCAGCACGGACTATATTCCAAAGTATGGCAAACCTAAGAGGATTCAATTCGACCACGGCACGCAGTTCACGGCCAAGGCGTGGAAAAAATGGTTAGAGGACGAAGAGATACAAGGAGTGTTTTCGTCGATTCGGCACCCGCAGGGAAATATCGTCGAACGAGTAAACAGAGAGCTCGGACGATTTTTCCGCACCTTGCTCACCGACCGACATACGGCATGGGCAAGATGGGTGCCGATCATACAAGATTGTATCAATGACTCGCCCCATGATACCACGGAATACACGCCGAGGGAACTGCAGACGAAAAAACCACCACATCGCCCGTGGAAAAATTGGATACCGGCGCTGAGGGAAAAAGCCGAAGAAATGGTCGAGTACGCGAGAAAACTCGAAATCGTACAGCAGCGGATATTACGAAAAGGCCGGAGAAGAGCCGAGAAGTTCGACGAGTGTCACCGCCTGACCACCTACGAGGAAGGAGATCTGGTTCTCGTAAAAGCATTGAACGTGTCGAATCAAAACGACCAAGTCGCCGCCAAGTTCATGCCGCTTTACGAAGGACCTTATCGCATTGGAAGATGCGTGGGACTCGCTACATATATTCTTGAGGACCCGGAGACAAAGAAACTGCGCGGGAGATTCCACTCGAGCCTTTTTTTTAAAAAAAAAGAGTAGAAAAAAAAAAAAAAAAGTCAAGATAATAATTAGGAATATGACTAAGAAATAAAGAAATATCGAGAAATAAAAATAAAAGCGGGATCCGTTAGATTTATTGAACATAAATAGGCATAGACAGATAGGAAATACATAGACAAATAAGTAAACAAAAGAAGGAATAAAGAGGAAGAGATAGGATGAAAGGAAAATAAAATAGAAAGAAAGATAAAACAAAAATAAATAAAGAGAAAATAAGAACAAAAGAAAGAATAAAAATAAAAGGAGAGAAGGACATGACTGTTGGGACCCGAGACGAGTCCCAACAGTAATGTGGGGGAGAATGTAACTCCCCTACATAAATGAATCTCCCGTGTGGCCCCGGTGACATCACACCGTGAGAGCCCGGGAGACGCGGTCAGGCCAGCGAGATGCCGAGCAGCCGTCGGACAAGCCCGCGGAGAGCCAAGTGGCGCCATCCGACGGGATCGAGCGGCGGCTCGATCGATGCCGAAGCAACGCGCACGCGCAAGCCGACGGATTCGGAAGCACAGCGGCGCCGCCGAACGGGCTTGCGGAGAAACCAAGCTCAAGGTCGGAGAAAGGCAGAAGCGAGGGAAAATCGGCCTCGCTGATTGGACAGAAGGGACGACAAGAGGAGTTGCACACGGCACCGACCGAGCACACTATTTGCTCGGCGGATAAGACCGGATAATCGTCACGATCTTACCGACCCGGGATTGGAGGGCAAAGCAGGAACAACACGATTAGCCAATCAGAAAATTAATAATCGGGCGACCGCACGCAGACGCGAGTCCGCCAGAAATCTGCCAAACCGACGGAGTGGGAGTCCAAAATCGGGGTATAAAGGACGGCGAATTCGGCAGTCGATTATGAGTTAATCAGTAAACGATCTACATTATCATCGGCCAACTCCAAAGGAAAAGTGAAAAGTGAACAAAAGTGAAAAGCGAGAAAAGTGAAACAGTGCCAAAAAGGACTTATAAATTTTGTGCAACTGTGGACTTATAAAAATTGTGCCGTTCGGACTTATAAAATTTGTGCCGTTCGGACTTATAAAATTTGTGCTGTTCGAACTTATAAAATTCGTGCCGAAAAAGAACTTATAAAATTCGTGCCGAAAAAGAACTTATAAAATTCGTGCCGAAAAAGGACTTATAAATTTCCGTGCCAAGTGAACTTATAAATTGTGCACCGAAAAAGGAGTTATAAAACTGAGGACAATTTGGGCTTATAAATCCGTGCTGATTTGAATTTGTGAAAAGTGTGCTGGCCCGAACTTATAAAAATCGGGGACGATTTAGACTTATAAAATTTGCGACACTTCTCCATATAACTCTCGTGCCAAGGGGACATATAATCAAGGTGTAAAGTTGGACTTAGACATTGGTGCCGAGTGGGAACTTAGGACAGTCCGAGTGTGCAAGACTGTCTAAGACTCGCAAGTGACGTGAGCCACTGAAAGTGTCAATTGGAGCGAGCGGTAAAGTGACCAAAGTGACCGGTCAGGACGCTGCAAGGTCGGATCAGACGCATTTTACGACTCCAAGGATCCGAAAAAGTCTTGTCCAGGGTTTAGTTCACTTCCCCTGAAGGCTCCTAGACCATCAAAATCAGGTAAAAACGCCCAAGTCACAATTTAACGCCAATTGCAAATCACGAGGCGAGCGAGCTGTCACAGGCGATCGCCGTGCCGTGACGTCACCGCGAGACAGCCGAGCACAGCGACCAGCTGGACTTCGCGTCGCCTGAGAAGCTGCCCGCGCATGCGTGGTGCGGTTCACGCGGAATAAATATCTCTCGATTAAAATATCTCCTTGAAGCTATAAAACAAAGCACTAAATAGAGACAATAAGTGAATGAGAAACAAGTTCTTGAATGGAATTAATATTCATTGTTCAGTCTTTTGGCTCTGCAGGAACCATTTTTGTAATTGCTCCGAATATAGATATAAGCGGAGAATATTCCGAGTTAAGAAGGAACCGAAAAAGGGTTAATAAAGATTTCAGTCTGTAAATAGAACAATACAGCGAGTTATTTAAACGTCAAACTTGTCTCTGACACGCCAGCCCAGAATTCCTTCACGCTCGAGTCCCCGAATCCGTCCGTTTGAGTGCCCTTCTCGCAGAAGTAGGCGCATAAATACGGAAATTATTGTACAAGGAATCTGCTCCTGTTACAATACGATTTTGCGGTCGGATCGGTGTTATCAATGTTTTTCAAGAGACACTCGAAATCGGCGTAGACAATAAAAGGAAGTGGTTTCTTTCTGTTGTAATTCTTGAATTTTATCCATTTCTCATCGTTGTCGGGTGGATTCGTTGGCGGCAGAGTGATCCTGCAGTCGTTCATCTCGACGCAATCGATTCGATGATCCTTCAATTTTTTTTCCGATAAAAAATAATGAAGACATCTGAAAAAAGAAAAAAACAATAATTGATTAATGATTATGTAAAATAAAATAATTTATTGTGCAAAAGTGCAAAATATATTTATTACCTATCGCAAATGTGTATTCGATGACTGTGACGATTGATCTGCGACGACACGAGTCTTGAGAGATTCTTTATCCATGCGTAATGCCAATTACCATCAATGTTCTTGGCATCCTCATACAGTAACAAATTTATATGTTTATTGTAGATATCGTGCACATTACTCAATCGTAGAGGTACGATATTGAGTATTTTATCCTCGTCGTCGTCGTCGTCGTCGTCGACGTTGTTGTTGTTGTTGTTGTTGTTGTTGTTGTTGTGCTTCAAAATGTATACATTGATCGACATTTTGTTATTTCGTTCGAAAATCAAAATTTGCGATATCGTCATTGGAAATATGATTTTGTTCAGATTCAACACATTCTTATAATCTGGATATGATCTCCATCTTTCTGCATTTTTTTTCTTTGGATACAGTGCGGCCATTATCGACCATGCGAAACACATATTATCGTTCGATCTCACGCTGATCACAGCTCGTTTGTGCTCAATCTGTTTCGGAAGTTTTCCACAATTTGCCGCCGCTCCACTCATTAATTCGCATTTATTAATGTTCACTATTAAATTAATTATCGATGACAAGGCCCAACCGCTGTCGCGTTCTTGAAATTCTTCCATAGCCGTTAAGATTCGTTTAGTCATGTCATTCTCGTACCAATCTTCCAAATCGCTCGTAGGAAGAATTATCTTGTTCGGTGTTCCGAAGTTCTTCATTTCCGTTAATTCCACGAGTTGTTGTTCGTCGTCGTCGTCGTCGTCGTCGTCGTCGTCGTCGTCGTCGTCGTCGTTGGACGACACATGAGTGATTGTAAATTCAGCATTTAATACAATGTTCACTTTTATACAATCGTGTTTCTCTATATTTTGTCGAATATTTTCCAAGACCAAATATTTGGCGTCGTATAAAAATTGTTGTGGTTCAATGTGTTGAACATTCACTATCATACCGGTGACGATGCGAGTCTGAAAAGCTGTTTCGATAATTTCCCATTCGAGGAAGGATCTTGCTGCAGCAGCAGCAGCAGCAGCGGTGTCATCGTCGTGATCGTCATTTCTCGATGATGTCGATGGAAGATTCAAGCCTTGTCCATGCCACACATCGAGCCTCGTTCTCACCCTCAATGATTTGAGTCTGATTATCAATGCTGTCATTCGTTGTTTGTATGCAACATTCATAACATCGTTGTATGTTTGCATATGATTTGTTAACATTGAAACGATTTCATCACATTTCTTTAGCCATCTCTGTCGCAACAGCGCATTGTCAATATTTTTTAATTGTTCCTTTAAATTTTTTTCAATAATTTGAGCAAGATTACACATATCTTTTATAATATCCTCTTCCTGCTCCTCCTCCTCCTCTTCACCCTCATCGTTAAAAGTGTATCGCTCCATTTTTTTTTTTTTTTTTTTTTTTTTTTTTTATGGAAATCTCATCGCCTTATTCAGCACAAATATTCGACGCAAAGCATCTAATCGTTTAGCCAGTTCTAAGATTTGTTTATAATATTTTGATGAAGTATTCACAAATTGTAGATAAAAAAATATCAAATGAATGTGTTCTTTGCACTGCGTCGACCAACGTTCACAGTCCGCTCGATCCTCCACAAGTTCCAGATCTCGCGACAACTTCTGAACAGCTTGGATTGTGAGTATATATATCACTTCGAAGGTCACACGAGGTTCGGACATTTTTTTATTTATTTTTTTTTCTATGACGCTGATACGTGACCGACCACCAATGTTTCGCAAGCACAAGTCTCTCTCTCTAATGATGGCGATACTATAGAAAAAGTGTTAGTTAGTTATGTTTTTATACTCGACATATCCGTGTCCGTCCACCGCCGCCCGCCCGCGCCCGCTCCGCTCGCCCGCCGCCGCCCATAGCCAGCCAGGAAGAAAATCCCTTCCAATTTATTTTCTCTCTTTTCATCTCTCTCCCTCTCTCTCTCTCTCTCTCAATACTCCCATATCGTTTTTATATGTTGACGTAATTCAGCTAGAGTATTAAAACCATTTTTATATTTCTCCGTTTTTTCCTTTTTATCTATATCATAATTTATTATCGACGAAAGATCTCTAATGGAACTTGACTTATTTTTATCATAAAAATAGATTAATTTATTTGTGAGTTCTCGCAATTTCGTGACCGTATCCTCCATTGGACACTCGATTCCAAATAATGATAAATCAAACTTTCCAGATTTTGTTACTTTTTCACTGAATTCATCATACTCTTCATACATATCGTCATATATTATATACAATCGGCCATTGTTATACTTGAAGAATGTATAATTCGAGGTGTGTAACACACCGATACCCGAGAAAGCAGTCGTTATAATATGATATTTATGTGGTTGAAAGTGACACGAGTCCAATTCGATCGCGTAAGGACCGTCAGCGAAGACATAGATTCGTCCATTGTTCGTCGAAACAGCTGTTTTCACTCCGTTGTATGGAAAATTCACACCGAACATTTCTTGATAAGTTTTTGGCTATCCGTCCAAGACTTTTAGATTTGTACGATCGAATACATAGACTAAATTATCAACATAGATAGCGATATCGCCTGATGGATGCCATATATGGCAGATATAGATGTATAATTTTCCGGTAAAAAAGTGAGAAAACTTCTCATCAATCGCGGTTTCTCATATTTTTTTTTCCCCTCAGAAGACATATCCATAGGCCACGCCCATTTCCCATAGATAACATACAATCGCTTTCGAGTGATGAAACATTTTTATTTCGACGGTCCTATCTGACAGATATCATCTTCGCTTGGTGGTGATTCGTTAGGGGGAGAAGATACTGGTGGTCGTCGTCGTGGTGATGATGGTGTCGTCACTTCGGTTGTCGGTTGACGATATCGAACTTTTTTCTTCCTAGATGATGTCGTTGGTTTTTTCTCTTTATACAATTCTTGGATACCATTCAAATCATCTTGATCGAAAGGATATTCAGTGGTATTGGTGTGTGAGCGATAAATAGGAAACATCAATGCATTTGCAACATTAGTATGATGAAGACCTAATACATGACCAACTTCATGCAACAATACCCAATATAAACTATATTTATTCTCAGCATCCAGATTATTAGTCAATGATGAATCCCACTCGTAATTCAAGGATATGTGAATCTCCTTTGTCGTATCAATAAACGTTGGTAAAAATCCATGACCCAATTCTTTTTCCTCGAATGGCGAATAACACAATGTCGCATTGTCATGTATATAATAATGATTTCGTTTTTTTAATGAAATAATTATATCGGCATTTCTATCCACAACTCTGTTAAACGTTAAACCCGATACTCGAGACCATTGATCGAAGACTTCTATCGCGGTACGTAATTGTTCATCGCTTGCGGCATAAAAATACCATGTGAGATGTTGCTTTGTCCATCGATACGTTGATAATTAAAAATTTATACCAGTGTCGACGAAACCACACCGCGGCTGTTCCATGAAATTCAACGTTTCATCGTTCAATCCCCCAGAAGTTGATAAACCATAATACTCTTGAAATATTCTCAAAGCCTCGTTCGCCTTTTCCTCACCGATAGATGCAGCATCGCTGCCGTCATTATCTTCGTCAATCTTCAACCACTGATATTTCTGCAGATAATCAAGCGATTCGAGAGGTAACGATATCGTGTTTACTCGCAACACAAATGTCACGACGACAAAAGCGACTATTGGAAATGATCGCATCATCATCACGACAATGAACTTTTCAAAACTTTTTTCAATTTTTTTTTTCACGGGATGGTGTGTGATGGTCAGTCGTCGTCCGTCATCGTCCGTCCACCGCGCCGCTGCCACTCTACCACACAACCAACCAACCCCTAAAATCTTTTTTTTTTTACTATCGTCGTCCGTCCATCCTCCTCCTCCTCCTCCTCCTCCTCTCTCATCCTCCTCGTCGGTCTCTAGTCTCTCTCCACGTGCATGACCCCGTCACACCACCCACCCCACTTCGCAGTTGCCGTCGATCGTTTAATCCGCCGCCCGCCCCCATCCACCACCCTGAATGAATTGACTGCGCCGCCGCCCCACCGCCGCGCTTGGAATGGATACAATGATATATGATTCATTTTTTTTATTTTTATCATATCAAATATATAAAGACAAACCACTACTACTGATACTACTAACACATTAAATTTTGTATACGATAATTAATTCATCATCATATTCATATACGATTATTACTACTTATTATTGTTATATTTTTTTTACGTTATAAAATATATTTTGTATGTGTATGTATTATATTGGGAAATTATTCATTAGTATATTCTTCGCCACCGGACGGCCGGCCATCGATCATCATCATCATCATCATCATCATCATCCGTTTCTCTCTGAAAGAAAGAAAAATAAATAATTTAAAATATAAAATAAAAAACAAATAGAATATGAATAATGAAAAAAAATCAATTACTTTTTTTTTCTTGAACAGCTGTGTGTGTTGCTGCAGTTCAAGATTTCGTTGTTGAAGTTGAAGCAGCACCACCACCACCACCACCGCCGCTGCTGCTGCTGCCGCCGCCACGCTGCTCTTGACGAATTTGCGTGCGTGAGATGATTACTGATGGTGTTGTTGGTCGTGGTGGTGGTGGTGATGATGACAATGGTAATGATGAAACTTTTTGGCTAGGTCCTCCTGCTCCTCCTCCTCCTCCTCTACCGCCACTTTTCGTCATGGATTTCATTGCTATCACCGATGATAGTTTGGGAATGAATTTTGAGCGTTTTTTTGGTGGCGGTGGCATTTCCTCAACGAATTCACAATCGTCATCGGGTACTTGTGAACCGTCCTCCATGAAAAATCCATCATCCACATAATCTTGTTCCTCCTGTTGTTGAACTTCGAATGCGATTGCCGCCGCCTCGTCCTCGTCTTTCTTTCGATTTTCCTCATCCTCATTAAATTTTCGTTTTTCGTCAGCTTGTTTTTTGGTGAGAAAACAACAACCGTGTGTTGGCTCTCCCAAATACATAACCTCTAAATTATGTTGTTCAACCATTGTCACAGTGTCATTGAACGTAGCCTCATCACTTGCCAGTGACTTGGCAAAACGATCAGGCAAAAACACCGAACAGTCGTCATTTAATTCGACGACAATAGAATCACCGATCTTTGGTGAATATGTATTTCGTATTTTAGTGACACGGTTTGGCACGTTAGGTATCAAATTGCGGAATTTAATTTTTGGTAAAAACGTTTTACTTGTCAACGCACCATACTCGTTCAATTTATCTAGCGTATTCGAAAACATGATGGTTCGAGCGACAGACCGTTCAATTATATCTTGTAGAGTAAAATGTAAAAACGTGACGGCGCGACGACGTGTTGTAGTTATGATAATGTCGACGACGACGGACGACGTTGTGTTGAGTGAGCGCGGCGCGGCGTGCGTGCGTACTTTGCAACGGTATATCACAAATTAACAATAAAATTATTTACCAACTGAGATTTTAAATGTTTTTACCTTCAGGGAATGAAAGACGGGGGTGGTGAGGTAGGAAGTGACGGAGGAAGAAGGAAAAGATAAGAATAAACGAGCGCGCGATCGACCACTCAACAAATCTCTCCTTGTTAATTGATTGTAATTAACGTGTCACGGTCAAGTCACGGTCATTGTTTTTTTCTTTTTTTTTACACTGCTGCAGCCTACTATGCGCTTGCTTGCTTGCTTGCCTCCTACATCCGTCGTCCGTCCGTCGATCGCTCGCCGCCCCGCGCCCGCCCGCCCGCCGCCGCCTCACTTCGTTCGCTCACTCATTCGCGCGCACGACCGACCGATCCACTTATATTCTACAACATAATCCACTCGCACGTGCCGTCGCCCGCCGCCTATCCCACTATCAACACCACCACCACCCCACCCACCACCCTGAGTAATGCATATTTTTTAATTAAAATTATATATATGTATTATATAATAATGAAATAATTTTATTACTTACAGAAATAAACCAACAACCATTCGTCGAGATATTATAACGATAATAAGGGATAAAAATGATGATGGTAACTGATATGATGTGGAAGAAGATGTATATCATTTTGAGTAATGGTTACACAATCGATGTGCCATACGAATGGTTGAATTATAATGTTGAAGATATGAACAAAATTTTTAAAATTGTTGAACAAATAATTCTCGAGAGATACAATGATATATGGAATGCAAAAATTGTAATGATGTGTGGTGTTTATCGATTCGTGGCAACTAATAAAATAATCAGAGACTATGGCCACTCTAATAATTATGATATAGCGATTCGACAAAATCAAGAGATAGCCGCAACGTTGCCAACCTCGCGACTGCAACCGATCGAAAGACCGACGATTCGTCGGCGACTGCGTTGGTTGTCATCAATAATTATAAGAAATCTACGGTTAAATCAACAATGATAAATATTATTGTATCACATATCAATAAAAAAAAAAAATTAGAATATATGAAAATATGTTTCTTTAAATAGTGAAATAAATCTTCGCATCTCGTTAGTCGTAATAACAACGTCATCATCATCATCATCATCATCATCATCATCATCATCATCATCATCATCATCATCATGCGATTTGTGAAACAACCAACGTCGATCAGAGTGACGTATGATGAGAGGAGGGAAGAAATATTTGAGAAGAAAAAAAAACATCGACACGGCGCTCTATTACCGAACACTATACGATCGATCGTGTGCGGTCCGTCGAATTGTGGCAAAACTAATTTGCTCGTGAGCCTGATCGAGAGTCCGAACGGTGTGCGATTCGAGAATGTGTACGTCTATTCGAAATCGTTGCAGCAAGCAAAATATCAATATCTTGAAAATATTTTAAAACCACTCAGCAAAGATATTGGATATTATACATTTTCAAATAACAGTGAAGTGATTCCACCCGATGACGCTATGCCTAATTCAATATTCATTTTTGACGATGTATCATGCGACAAACAAAATACGATAAGAGAATATTTCGCTATGGGTAGACACTTCGACATCGATAGTTTTTACTTGTGTCAGACATATGCAAAAATTCCAAAACATTTGATTCGTGACAATGCCAATTTCATCATCATTTTTAAACAAGACGCCATGAATCTACGACACATATTCGACGATCATGTAAACACTGATATGCATTATGAGGACTTTGCGGAACTGTGCTCCGCCTGTTGGAAACAGCCTTATGGATTTCTTGTAGTCGATAAAGATAGTGAAATATGGAATGGTCGATATCGAAAAGGATTTAATGAGTTTGCAATGATGTAAATGCAGGCATTTGTCGATCGAGCGTGAATCGAAGAGGTTGTTCGTGTTCTCATATCATTTTGTGCTTATTTATTTTCATTGGAAAAGAGAGAGATTTGAAGAGAAACAAAGTGAAAAAAAAATGGCTATGAGCAACGCCGCCGCCGCCGCCGCCGCCGCCGCCGCCGCTCGAAAGAGTAATGACGTCACCATCTCCAAGAGAAACGAGAAGATTCTGGAAAAAATTGCAAAAACAAGTGACAGCGTGAGGAGGAAACACAAAGCATTGAAATTTGGAAAGATGGAGAAACAAGAATTATTGGAAGAATCGTACAGACCGATAGTTGAACCTTTGCAACAATTGGTCCAAGACAATATAATTGTGAAAAAACAAAAATTATTGAAGAGAGAAAATGATAAAACAATGATAAAAAAAACAGGAGAAAGATGATTATGATGACGACGATGACAATGATGATGATGATGATGAATCAAATGATAGTGAAAAAAAAAATATCAATGAATCGAAAATTAAAAGACGTCGCAGGAAACAAGCGCGTCCGAAAAAAACTAGCACACCCGTATCGTCGTCTCAAATGTCACTAACACCAAAATCATCTCATCAATCATCTTTCATGTCACAGACAACATTGTCATCGGTTGATAATAGCAATAATGATGATGATGATGATGATGAAACCGATACGGGTAGTGAAAAATCGATTCGCGATATTATGGAGAATCCCACGAGTGAGATGGAACGAACGATGATCGAACAATTTGGCAAATTATCAAATCGATATCTTACACTGTTCTTTGGGAAGGACTCTGATCGTCTCATAGATCATAATTATGGTGTTTATCTGAAAGATAATAAAATGATGCTTGGGGATTCGATATTTGAAATCGATAATGCTGATAATATATTGATAAATGGAACAAATTATAAAGGAACGACAGGTATTTTCGAATTGATATTCATGAAGAATCCCAATAGAGAAATCATCACCGATGAAGATCTTCAAAAGTATAAAGCAATATTGATTTCGACGAAAGCCCATAGACGAGATTATTCATCGAGAAAACAAATTATGGGAAATAAGGGACACAAATATAAATTGTAACCGCTTTTTCCCCAACACCAGAATTTGCCCCAATCGAGACGGCTACAAAACTCGTCTCACTCGGCCTTAAGGGCGCCAGCCGCGGGAGCGCGAGCTCTCGCGACAAAATTTTAATTTTAAGAGCCGAACGAGAGACGAGAGCGACCCGGTGTCGCTCAGCCTTGGGAAATGGTAGAGGGGGTGGTTCGGTTACCTCCGCGAGGAGGAAACAGAGATCGACACGAAATGTACGGGAACTCCAAAAGATATTTTATTTTAGCGAATATCGGGAGCGTGGTCGAGAAGCGACTAGCAGGCACGCTCGTTCCCTTTATAACCCCAAAAATCTTTACAATAAACGATAACAATAATCCGTAACTTTATTCGGTAACACAACTTCGGTAATATATGGTCGGCGATAGACAATGTTCGGAAACGTGGATCGCAGCCACGGTACCCTTCGCAACAGATATTTATTCTATTAGCCCGATCGCAGCGGGAGTACGCGGAATCTCGGAAAAACCGAAACGGAATATATAATACGAAAATGGAAAAAGAAACAAACCGGAAAAGAAATATAGAATAATAAATCGGAAAAAGAAATAAGTCGGAAAAGAGAAATATAGAATCGGAAAAGTTAAATTAGGAATTAATAGCAAGAGAATTTAGATAAGCTCAAATGAAATTAAAGTATGGACTCGCACGAGGCGCAAACTATTGTGTGAAATAAAAGATTAACCGAGAACCTTCCAGGCAAATTATCTAACGGAAACTATTCGAAATTGAAGAACATGGATTTTACTGAATTTTTACCCGCGAACAAATTCCGCGTTTCGCGCGCGAAGGCGTGCCGTCCCCACGATAACGAGTCGAGTTTGCTCTATTCTACTCTAGCCTCAAACCGAGCACGTACGACGATCTCACCGGTTTATGTTGCAGTTGCGGGAGCTTCTCGAGTTGTCCTCGGCCAGGAGTCCCACTTCGCGTTTGACGAGATGTCGGTATTCTCGCGAGACGTTAAGCACGGATCGGCAGCAGTCACGACGTCCTTCCTTCTCGGGGGCCTACGCTTGAGTCCCCGAGAGAAGTAACGTTCTCGCGATCGCGGGTCCTTTTTCCCCCCACCCTATGCCTATCTTCGTATCGCCCTCTGCTCTATTTGTCCGTTTTCCCCGAATTATCGAGATCTCGCGCGGTTCTTTGAATTTCTTCGCGTTCGTGGTAACGTGAACGCGAAGGATCGAGTACGCTCGTGGTGGGAGGTAACTCCACGGGCGTCGGTGCGCGCAGGCCCGGGAACTTCGGTGAGACGAGCGAGGTGACGGCGTAGCGACGAGCCGGACGCTGTAGATCTCTGTAGCTGGTGGCTCGTCGTGTCGAGGCGGCTTCGGAGGGTGGAGGGCCCGTTGTCGGTAAAGTCGCGCGCTACCTCGGTAGCGGTGCGGCTGAACGGCGGGCGACGTGTCGAGGTGCCGGCCGTGTGTGACGATGGCGAGGTCGATAGCGAGGCTCCAGCCTGCTGACTGTGGCTGGCTGCGGCGAGATCGGTAGCAAGGCTCCAGCCTGCTGTACGTTGCTGGAAGACGTTGAGATGTCCTTGCGGCGGTTACGACCGCCGTACGCTCGAGAGAAATTTGACCGGAAAACAAAATAAAGCTCGAAATTAATCGCGGGAACGGTTCGCTCGCGATTGACCCTGTCTGTTCGCCTGGAAGGGACTCTTCCCGGGAGAATGAATGCCGTGTGCCGTGCCGATACACGCGAGAGTCGGAGATTTGGCTCTCTTTGTGACGGGAGCAGAAAAGCCCCGTCACAACTCCTCCCCCCCTACGGTAAGGCCGTCCTCGGCCGTATGAGACCGTGGTACAGCTCGGGAGGCAATATTTATGGCTCGAAATTTCGCGGGACGGCACGTCCTCGCACGGGCAATCAGACAAGGTCACCAAGGCGTACGGTGACAGAAACGAACAATATGGCATGCGGTATCTTAGCGAATAGTGACCCGCAGGCGGATCCAAAGAGTAGCATGCATGGACAATATACGAGAACGAGCACAATTACCTGTTAGTCTCCACTATCCCTTCGTCTCCACGATTCCAGGAATGGGAGTGGGGAGGGGTGCTGAGTGAGTAACTCGGTAGCTCTTATGGTCCGTTAAGCTTTACGTTTATTTCCCGCCTCTCTACGGCGGGGTCGATCGGAGAACGCGATACATGGCCCCTAGGCCGAGTCTCGTTTTAATAACGAAGAGAATAGAAGGGAAAGAAGGAAAAAAATAAAAATAAAAATAAAAATAAAATAAAATAAAACACACAAAAAAAAATAGATATACTGAACGGTGGGTAGAGAGCGGAACGTAGTGTAGGGAAAAAAGAAGAAGAGGTGGAGGGAAATATAAAAGCTAGGTTATACTACGGGGGAAAAAAAATAAAAGAAAATAGGAAAAAAAATCTATCGGCGGTATCCCTCGACGGTGGGTCCTCTAGTTGCGCTTGGCGTCGGTAGGGGCGCTCTGACGGGCCTGTCGGAAACGACGAAGGCCCTCGGCGTCTCTCTGCTCCTGGACCGTGAGACAGCCCAGGCTCCGCCAGTGGTCCCGACAGCGCGGGCAGGTGTTGACGCGGACGCCGACGGTTCCGCAGACATAGCAGACGTCGACGTCCGGACGTTTCGGGAGCCCGCACTGGCCTCGCTCGTGTCCCTCCTCTCCGCAATTCCAGCAATTTTTGCTGGGCCTTACTGGGCGCGGCCGCGGCAAGACCGGTGGGGGAGGTCGGGCCGCGCGGGCCGGTGTCCACTGACGCGGTGGCGGGACCTTTCGGGCCTTAGTGGTGGCTTCGGTCGTGTCCAGGATGCGCTCGTACACGATCTGGGGAGGAGCTCCTCCACCCGGATACACGGTGACCGGACGCATCCGTGGGTCGGTCTGACTCGGCCGGAGGGTAGCCGGGAGCCCTGCTTCGGCGGTGTCGGTAGCTTTCGGCGGGTCGGCCGACGTGCTGGCTGCCTCCTGGCCTTTTGGTGGAGTTGTCGGGGCACTGCCGTACGCGCTAATTTTTCTCCACACGGCCCAGAGGTCGATCGGGCGCCTGGCGACGGGAGCGGGTGACTCGTCGGGCGGTGTCGGCGGTGTCGAGCGTTCCGGTGTCGTCGGCCGAGCTCCCGGACCGATCCAGCGGCGGCCTCTCCACGCTCCTCGTCGTCCGTGTGGCAACATCCTCTGCGTCGGTATCCTGCAGGGGTGGAAAATAAGAGCGTAAGTCTTTGACAGCCACTATGTGTATTTTTCTTGACTTAGGGTCTTCGATCTCGTAGACCCCTGGCGAGAGAACCGTACGGACGCGGAAGGGTCCTTCGAATCGCTTAAATAATTTGGCGGCTTGATTTTGGGCCGCCGAGGACAGAATGCGCTGTCGCCGTAGCACGAAATCGCCCACGTCGAACGTTTGCTCGCGGTGGTGTTTGTTGTACTGGGCTGCTTGCCGTTGGTACGCTTCCTCAAGGTCGTGTGAGACTTTGACCCGTACGTTCTCGAGATCTCGCATACGTTCGGACCATTCGTCGAGCGGCAACGGGAGAATTTCAACGTCGCCTTCCTCGCGACGACGATAAAAATTGTGCGGCTTGGGTTCACGACCGAAGTTGAGGTACGCGGGCGTATTATTTATTGACGAGTGAAAGGCGGTATTAAAGGCGAATCGAAACTCGGACAGGTGTTCGTCCCACGCACGGTGATCGTTCTCGATGAACGACACGATCATTGTTTTTAATACACGATTAACTCGTTCGACCGGATTTGCCTGAGGATGGTACGGTGGCGTTCGCGAAATGTGGATTCCCCGGTCGGTAACTAACGCGTTCAGATGATTATTCGCGAACTCGGTACCGTTGTCAGTTAACAAAACTTGAGGGGTTCCCCATCGAGAGAAAATTAACTCCTCGAGAGCTTCGCCGATTTTCTTCCCGTTCGCTTTTCGTAGCGGACAACATTCTACCCACTTCGTGAACAGATCTTGTATCACGAGAACGTACGCGCAACCCGAATGGCTTTTCGGTAGCGGGCCCATAATATCGGCCGCGACGACTGTCCAGGGTTCGTCGACGATTCGACGACCCATTAACCCGATGGGCGGTAGCTGTTCTGCCTTTGTGCGTTGACATACGCCGCAGTGACGTACGTGGCGAATCACGTCGCGGATCATTCCGGGCCAGAAATACGAATTAAAAATTCGGGCGTAGGTTTTATCGACGCCTAGGTGTCCGGCCTGCGGGGCGTCGTGATTTTCCCGGAGTACTTCCGAACGGGACGCTTGGGGAACGACGAGTTTCCACTCCGAGTAATCACCTTTCGGTAGCACGCGGCGTTTCGTACGGCGGTGCACGTAGAGCCGATTTTCAATGATCTTCCAGTTCGGGAATCGGTTGGGCACGGTCGCGACAGCGTGGATTTTCCGCGCGTACCAGCGATCGGCGAGTGCGTCGATCGGTTCGCGTTCGACTAATTCTCCCCCCGTAATGCCTGATACGAGAGCGAGTGACGCGAGGTCGACGGTGTCGGGAACGCTTTCGGCCGAGGGTGGCTGTCCTTCGAACATCCGAGAGAGGGCATCGGGTACGTGATTTAGCGCACCCTTCCTATGCACAACCTCGAAATCATACTGGGCGAGTTGTAAGGCCCAGCGCGCTAATCTCCCGGCGGGATCTTTCAGGGTCTGGAGCTATCGGAGACTATGATGGTCCGTGATTACCGTGAAACGGTAACCTTCGAGGTAGGCTCGGAATTTGCGGATTGACCACAGGATAGCCAAGCATTCCTGTTCCGTCGTCGAATAATTTCGTTCGGCCGCGGAGAGGGCTCGGCTCGCGTACGCGATCGGGTGTTCGACGCCATCGATGGATTGTGTGAGCACGGCGCCTAACCCGCTCATACTCGCGTCCGTCTGGAGCGTGAACTTCGCGTTAAAGTCGAGACACGAAAGAGTTGGAGGGTTCAAGAGAGCCTCGCGTAATTTTTCGAACGCCAATTGTTGTTCGGTTCCCCATATCCATCGCTGGCTCTTTTTCGTGAGCTTCGTAAGAGGTGCTGCGATTTCCGCGAAATGGGGAACGAATCGACGGTACCACGAGGCCATACCGAGAAATCGTCTCAACGGCTTTATGCTCGTGGGCGCGGGAAAATTTCGTATAGGCTCGGTCTTTTCCGGGTCGACCTGTAGACCGTGGCGGTTTACGCGGAAGCCGAGATATCGCACTTCCGGACAGCAAAACTCGCACTTGTCAGGGTTAATTAGCAAGCCGGCTCCCGTGATCGTATCGAAAACTCGTTTAAGCCACGCGAGATGCTCCTCGAAGGTCTCGGTTACGATAATAATATCGTCGAGGTACGCGAACGCGTGAGGCTCCATGTCTGGCCCGATCAGGCGGTCTAAGAGGCGTTGGAAGGTCATGGGAGCATTCGTTAGACCGTACGGCATACGCGTGAATTGGAAGAGACCGCGCTGTGGTACGGTAAACGCCGTGATCTCTCGCGACTCCGGGCTTAACGGGATCTGATGGTAAGCCTGGCTTAAATCGAGCGTAGAAATATATTCTGCCGAACGCAACCGATCGAGAATTTGGTTCATATACGGGAGCGGATAGGCGTCCTTTTTCGTGACCCCGTTAACCTTACGAAAGTCGAGGCAAAACCGGTAGGTGTTGTTCGGTTTCTTTACCATAACGATCGGTGTGGACCAATCGCTGTTCGAGGGTTCGATAACGCCGGCTTCGAGCATCCGGTCAACCTCGGCATTCATGGCTTCGCGAATTATCGGGGTTACGGGATAATATCGCTGTTTAATCGGCGCGCTATCCCCGACATCGATGTGATGAACAATTAAATCGGTGCGTCCCGGCGCAGCGCGCAGCTTCGGAAGCTCGTGATTGAGAAATGTCGAGAGCCGCTCGCTCTCCCTACGCTCGAGATCGGAAATGCCGAGGAGAATATTCGCGTGTGCGGCCGAGTCGCTTCCCATAAATTTAAATTCGCGAGAACTATCGCCGCTGAAACTCCATACGCGCCGAGCGTGATCTACGACGATCTCGAAAATACTGAGGGTGTCTAAGCCGAGTAGTAAGGGTACCGGTAAGAACGGAAATACGCGAGCTACGATGGGCCGCTCGCGTTCCTCGAGTGTCACGGTAAGGTCGATTTCCTCGTCGCACGTAATTTGACCTCCGTCGGCGATAGTCGCGGAAGCTGGTGGTACGCTCCGGGGAAGATATCCCAACTCGGTAGCGATCGCGAGTCCCCCCCTGCCGAGGTACGTGCTCGTAGACCCGCTGTCTACGATAGCTGGCACAAGGTGTTCCCCTAATTTTACGACAACGAGTAAAACCATTTTATTCCGCGAGCTTCGAAGCGGGCTACAAAAATATTCCGTTAATAGTCTTGGAAAATCCGGGAAATCGTTTAAAGTCGGGAACGCGTTCGAGGAAGTCGGTATCGGTTTTTCGGGAGCCACCGTCGCGTTCACGGGTGGCTCCGGGACGCGTTTCCCGAACACTCATGATCGTCTGTGGTTCGCGCATCCTTTTTCCCGCATCGGTAACAAAAAACGATTTTTGGAGCCAAGCATCCGATCGATCGATGGCCCTCTTTCCCGCAATTCCAACAGGTCGACTCTTTCTTTGCGCCGGCGTCGCGTGTCTCGGTTCGTCCCGGCGTGGGTGAGCGGTGAGCTACCGAACGGTATTCCCCCGGCGGCGTTTTCGACCGCGTCGCGGGAGATCTGGCCCGATTTTTCTCGTCGGTGTAATGGACGTGTCGCGTCGCCGAGTCGGAGCGCGAAGATGGTTGACGCCCGTTGTACTGAGGGGCCGACCGGCCTGGCGATTGATATCGCGAACGCTCATCCCGCCTGTCCTCCTGTCGATCCGGTGTGTGCGCTCGATAATTGTTCCGATCGTCGCCCCTCTCCGGAGTGCGACCGCGGTAACCCTGTCGATCGGCGGAGGGTGATCGTTCCCCCCTACGCGCGTCGCGAGAGTCTGGACGTCGCGAGCGCTCGGAGCTGGGCGCGCGCGCCTCCCCGAAAACCGCGTAATTCGCATCGCTTCGTCGCTGATATGAACGCGACGGCCGGTACGCGAGATCGGGGAAGGCCGATCGTTCCGGCGGTGGAGGCGGCTGATAATACCGATCAGCCTGGTAACTGCGCTCTACCCGTACCGCGATGCGTTCGAGATCGGTGAACGAATGAAAATCGTTGCGCCGAATCGCGATTTGTAACCGCGGTAACATATTTCGATGCGCGTAATCTAGTTGTTCGTGTAACGAGAACGGCGGAACTACTCGGTCGAGTAACGCTCGGAGACACGTCAGAAAATCCACGGTATCTTCCCCCTCTCCCTGGGTACGGCGTAATAATTCCTCGCGAAGCGTGAATTGTAGATCGGGATCGCCAAACCGAGCCAGAAAAACGTCCTCGAATTCCCGATAGCTGCATATGCGCGCTCGCTCCCCGCGGTACCACGTGAGCGCGATCCCTGTCAAAACGAGTGGTATACAGGGGAGTAGATCGGCGTCCGAGATTGGCACGATCTCGCGCGCTTCTTCGATGCGCGTGAGGAAGCCCATGGCGTCCTCCCCCCTTCGACCCGAGAACCGCAGGTCCCACTTTCGCAATAAGTCGGCAACTGAACGCGAATTATTAAGTCCCGAGTAATTCGACGTGTATTCGCGTGTCCATACGGGAGATGAATGGCCTTGAGGCGGAGGAAATTCCCGGTCGAAATTATTATGGGACGAAGGATCGCGCGGTAGATCCAGGTCGCGGTGTTGTCGCGCGAGAGCGTTCGGGTTCGCTCCTTGCCCCCCCTCGGGAGGGGCAGTCGGTCGCGGCGGCGGGGGTAGTCCCTCGTACGCCGGTATCGCATTCACAGGCGGAGGTGCCTGGTCGTTTCGGGGCACGGTATTCGCGAGAGGTGGCCCGTTATTATACGGTGGGGCACGAGTATTATTACCGACATTCGCGACCGCTCCTGCCGGATCGAGAGAAACTAAAAGGCTCGACAAGAGTCGATCCCGCAACTCGTTCGTTTCCCCAACGATCGAGAGTCCGCGCTGTTGCAGCTCGGTACGGAGACGATCAGCTGACAGGTCGATCTCGTGAACCGTCTCCATGGGCCCCGTGTCACTTGTGCCATGCGCCATCCCGATACTCGCGAGAGACGAAGCCCGTGTGGCCTCGGCGCGACCCGAAATTACCCGAACGCGCGACTGTCGTAGCTCACGCGGGAGCTCGAAATCGGTTCCGTCGACCCTTACCCCCACTCACACTCGCGGACACTTGCACTCGCGAGCACTGTAACGCGAACGCGACACTTCCGATGACAGGTCGCGGTACTTTACGCGCAATGATCGCGAGATGATTTTATGGGCGGCTTTCCCTTGCCTCTGTAATTGTTATATCCTCTGTAATGGTTAATAACAAAAAAAAATAAAAAAAATAAATGGGCAGACAGTCGAAGGAAAAGAAAGGAAGGGAAAAAAAAGAAAAGAAAGAGAAAACGGGGGAAAAAAAGGAAATAGAAGTATCACAGGAAAAAAAGAATTTAGAAAGAAAATTTAATAATTAAACGAAAGAAAATAATTAATAACCAAAAAAAAAAATTTATAATAACCGATAACAAAAAAAACTGATAATAAAAAGAATTAAATCGGGGAAAAAAAAAATCGAGCAAAAAAAAAAAAAAGGAAAAAAAATAGGAAAGAAAAGAAAAGAAAGACAAGAGAATAAATAGATCAATTTAAGAAATGAAAGAAAATTGAGGAAAGAAGTTACCGAGGGGCGAAACGAAAGGTGAAGAGAAAAGAAAGGAGAAGAAAGAGAGAAAAAAAAAATAATCACATAGATTTTAAGTTACCGACCCGATGGGAGTCGGTAAGGTAGGACACGACGGCTGCTCGCTGTCCCGGGAGCACGTGCTCACGGTGCCCCGAGAGCTGTCGCAAGTCAGCGGCCCACAAAAGAAAAATATATATAAGAATAACGATCCCGAATAATTCGGGCTTCCCGAGATTTTATTTCTCGAGGAATATTTCTCGCAAGCACGGCAATTCGGAAACGATATTATACTCGACAAGGCCGCTGCTACCGAGTCGAGAGCGTAAATACGGGAGCCCCGAGCCGGAACGGCCGACCTCTTGTTTGGAGAGAGACAGCGATAGCGGCTCGAGGGTACCCGGGCGTACGGCGCGTATGCGATCGTCGCGAAAACCGACGATCGTTGTACGAAATATTTGCCACTTTATTCGCTCACGGGAAATGTTCCTCGTTGTACAGGGATAGTAGGATGTTATAAGAGAGGATGAATCGTTACCTGGTGTTACTGTAATCCAAAAATCCTCCTTGCGTCCTTCACACGGGAGCGTAGCACGTTGCGGTGTAGCGTAGCACGTGTTCACTCACAACCACACAGCAGCGTACTGAGCGTCTAACGACGGCCGAGTCGCGCTCGTGCGGTTTCGGCTACGCTCGGGAACGCTGCTCGCCTCGCCGGTTTCGGCGACGACGGTCAAAACAAAGTATAGAAACGGACAATGACGAAACTCATGCAAACAAATATCAATCACCCAAATACCCAAATTATCTCACACAGGTAGCGAGAGCTTCGACCCGAACAAAGTCGTTCGCGCGTCACCGATATTTTCTATTTCGCTCTGGCTGTTATCTCTGTTTCCCCTGGGGCTAATTTTCGTGGATTTTAATTAAATGAATTTAACGCCGTGGGCCCCACGTTGGGCGCCAAATTTGTAACCGCTTTTTCCCCAACACCAGAATTTGCCCCAATCGAGACGGCTACAAAACTCGTCTCACTCGGCCTTAAGGGCGCCAGCCGCGGGAGCGCGAGCTCTCGCGACAAAATTTTAATTTTAATAGCCGAACGAGAGACGAGAGCGACCCGGTGTCGCTCAGCCTTGGGAAATGGTAGAGGGGGTGGTTCGGTTACCTCCGCGAGGAGGAAACAGAGATCGACACGAAATGTACGGGAACTCCAAAAGATATTTTATTTTAGCGAATATCGGGAGCGTGGTCGAGAAGCGACTAGCAGGCACGCTCGTTCCCTTTATAACCCCAAAAATCTTTACAATAAACGATAACAATAATCCGTAGCTTTATTCGGTAACACAACTTCGGTAATATATGGTCGGCGATAGACAATGTTCGGAAACGTGGATCGCAGCCACGGTACCCTTCGCAACAGATATTTATTCTATTAGCCCGATCGCAGCGGGAGTACGCGGAATCTCGGAAAAACCGAAACGGAATATATAATACGAAAATGGAAAAAGAAACAAACCGGAAAAGAAATATAGAATAATAAATCGGAAAAAGAAATAAGTCGGAAAAGAGAAATATAGAATCGGAAAAGTTAAATTAGGAATTAATAGCAAGAGAATTTAGATAAGCTCAAATGAAATTAAAGTATGGACTCGCACGAGGCGCAAACTATTGTGTGAAATAAAAGATTAACCGAGAACCTTCCAGGCAAATTATCTAACGGAAACTATTCGAAATTGAAGAACATGGATTTTACTGAATTTTTACCCGCGAACAAATTCCGCGTTTCGCGCGCGAAGGCGTGCCGTCCCCACGATAACGAGTCGAGTTTGCTCTATTCTACTCTAGCCTCAAACCGAGCACGTACGACGATCTCACCGGTTTATGTTGCAGTTGTGGGAGCTTCTCGAGTTGTCCTCGGCCAGGAGTCCCACTTCGCGTTTGACGAGATGTCGGTATTCTCGCGAGACGTTAAGCACGGATCGGCAGCGGTCACGACGTCCTTCCTTCTCGGGGGCCTACGCTTGAGTCCCCGAGAGAAGTAACGTTCTCGCGATCGCGGGTCCTTTTTCCCCCCACCCTATGCCTATCTTCGTATCGCCCTCTGCTCTATTTGTCCGTTTTCCCCGAATTATCGAGATCTCGCGCGGTTCTTTGAATTTCTTCGCGTTCGTGGTAACGTGAACGCGAAGGATCGAGTACGCTCGTGGTGGGAGGTAACTCCACGGGCGTCGGTGCGCGCAGGCCCGGGAACTTCGGTGAGACGAGCGAGGTGACGGCGTAGCGACGAGCCGGACGCTGTAGATCTCTGTAGCTGGTGGCTTGTCGTGTCGAGGCGGCTTCGGAGGGTGGAGGGCCCGTTGTCGGTAAAGTCGCGCGCTACCTCGGTAGCGGTGCGGCTGAACGGCGGGCGACGTGTCGAGGTGCCGGCCGTGTGTGACGATGGCGAGGTCGATAGCGAGGCTCCAGCCTGCTGACTGTGGCTGGCTGCGGCGAGATCGGTAGCAAGGCTCCAGCCTGCTGTACGTTGCTGGAAGACGTTGAGATGTCCTTGCGGCGGTTACGACCGCCGTACGCTCGAGAGAAATTTGACCGGAAAACAAAATAAAGCTCGAAATTAATCGCGGGAACGGTTCGCTCGCGATTGACCCTGTCTGTTCGCCTGGAAGGGACTCTTGCCGGGAGAATGAATGCCGTGTGCCGTGCCGATACACGCGAGAGTCGGAGATTTGGCTCTCTTTGTGACGGGAGCAGAAAAGCCCCGTCACAAAATACATAATCGCACCATTGTTTCCTCAACTGTCGTGTAAAGCAATGACGAGTAGTAGTAGTAGTGGTATCGCATCTACAACGAAGAGAGGGGGAGGAGGAGAAGGAGAAGGAAGAGGAAGAAATAGTGGTGGTGGTGGTGGTAGAAAACGACGACGACGTATCCTTCCTAATGAAATGAATGTAACGAATGCATGCGACATCGATTATATTTATTGGAACGATCCAAATGAATTGATTGATAGATTGAGACTTTTAACATCGTCGAGAAATGCCGGTCACACAAGTCACGACAATGAAATAATGTCAATCATTGAGGAATTGCGCGAGAATGGAATAATCATATAAAATATCTTGACACAACAATCGAATCGTCATACACACTCTTGTGATAGCTGCGCCGCCGCTCTGACGATGATCGTCGTCGTCGTCGTCGTCGTCGTCGTCGTCGTCGTCGTCGTCGTCGTCGTCGTCGTCGTCGTCGTCGTCGTCGTCGTCGTCGTCGTCGTCGTCGTCGTCGTCGTCGTCGTCGTCGTCGTCGTCGTCGTCGTCGTCGTCGTCGTCGTCGTCGTCGTCGTCGTCGTCGTCGTCGTCGTCGTCGTCGTCGTCGTCGTCGTCGTCGTCGTCGTCGTCGTCGTCGTCGTCGTCGTCGTCGTCGTCGTCGTCGTCGTCGTCGTCGTCGTCGTCGTCGTCGTCGTCGTCGTCGTCGTCGTCGTCGTCGTCGTCGTCGTCGTCGTCGTCGTCGTCGTCGTCGTCGTCGTCGTCGTCGTCGTCGTCGTCGTCGTCGTCGTCGTCGTCGTCGTCGTCGTCGTCGTCGTCGTCGTCGTCGTCGTCGTCGTCGTCGTCGTCGTCGTCGTCGTCGTCGTCGTCGTCGTCGTCGTCGTCGTCGTCGTCGTCGTCGTCGTCGTCGTCGTCGTCGTCGTCGTCGTCGTCGTCGTCGTCGTCGTCGTCGTCGTCGTCGTCGTCGTCGTCGTCGTCGTCGTCGTCGTCGTCGTCGTCGTCGTCGTCGTCGTCGTCGTCGTCGTCGTCGTCGTCGTCGTCGTCGTCGTCGTCGTCGTCGTCGTCGTCGTCGTCGTCGTCGTCGTCGTCGTCGTCGTCGTCGTCGTCGTCGTCGTCGTCGTCGTCGTCGTCGTCGTCGTCGTCGTCGTCGTCGTCGTCGTCGTCGTCGTCGTCGTCGTCGTCGTCGTCGTCGTCGTCGTCGTCGTCGTCGTCGTCGTCGTCGTCGTCGTCGTCGTCGTCGTCGTCGTCGTCGTCGTCGTCGTCGTCGTCGTCGTCGTCGTCGTCGTCGTCGTCGTCGTCGTCGTCGTCGTCGTCGTCGTCGTCGTCGTCGTCGTCGTCGTCGTCGTCGTCGTCGTCGTCGTCGTCGTCGTCGTCGTCGTCGTCGTCGTCGTCGTCGTCGTCGTCGTCGTCGTCGTCGTCGTCGTCGTCGTCGTCGTCGTCGTCGTCGTCGTCGTCGTCGTCGTCGTCGTCGTCGTCGTCGTCGTCGTCGTCGTCGTCGTCGTCGTCGTCGTCGTCGTCGTCGTCGTCGTCGTCGTCGTCGTCGTCGTCGTCGTCGTCGTCGTCGTCGTCGTCGTCGTCGTCGTCGTCGTCGTCGTCGTCGTCGTCGTCGTCGTCGTCGTCGTCGTCGTCGTCGTCGTCGTCGTCGTCGTCGTCGTCGTCGTCGTCGTCGTCGTCGTCGTCGTCGTCGTCGTCGTCGTCGTCGTCGTCGTCGTCGTCGTCGTCGTCGTCGTCGTCGTCGTCGTCGTCGTCGTCGTCGTCGTCGTCGTCGTCGTCGTCGTCGTCGTCGTCGTCGTCGTCGTCGTCGTCGTCGTCGTCGTCGTCGTCGTCGTCGTCGTCGTCGTCGTCGTCGTCGTCGTCGTCGTCGTCGTCGTCGTCGTCGTCGTCGTCGTCGTCGTCGTCGTCGTCGTCGTCGTCGTCGTCGTCGTCGTCGTCGTCGTCGTCGTCGTCGTCGTCGTCGTCGTCGTCGTCGTCGTCGTCGTCGTCGTCGTCGTCGTCGTCGTCGTCGTCGTCGTCGTCGTCGTCGTCGTCGTCGTCGTCGTCGTCGTCGTCGTCGTCGTCGTCGTCGTCGTCGTCGTCGTCGTCGTCGTCGTCGTCGTCGTCGTCGTCGTCGTCGTCGTCGTCGTCGTCGTCGTCGTCGTCGTCGTCGTCGTCGTCGTCGTCGTCGTCGTCGTCGTCGTCGTCGTCGTCGTCGTCGTCGTCGTCGTCGTCGTCGTCGTCGTCGTCGTCGTCGTCGTCGTCGTCGTCGTCGTCGTCGTCGTCGTCGTCGTCGTCGTCGTCGTCGTCGTCGTCGTCGTCGTCGTCGTCGTCGTCGTCGTCGTCGTCGTCGTCGTCGTCGTCGTCGTCGTCGTCGTCGTCGTCGTCGTCGTCGTCGTCGTCGTCGTCGTCGTCGTCGTCGTCGTCGTCGTCGTCGTCGTCGTCGTCGTCGTCGTCGTCGTCGTCGTCGTCGTCGTCGTCGTCGTCGTCGTCGTCGTCGTCGTCGTCGTCGTCGTCGTCGTCGTCGTCGTCGTCGTCGTCGTCGTCGTCGTCGTCGTCGTCGTCGTCGTCGTCGTCGTCGTCGTCGTCGTCGTCGTCGTCGTCGTCGTCGTCGTCGTCGTCGTCGTCGTCGTCGTCGTCGTCGTCGTCGTCGTCGTCGTCGTCGTCGTCGTCGTCGTCGTCGTCGTCGTCGTCGTCGTCGTCGTCGTCGTCGTCGTCGTCGTCGTCGTCGTCGTCGTCGTCGTCGTCGTCGTCGTCGTCGTCGTCGTCGTCGTCGTCGTCGTCGTCGTCGTCGTCGTCGTCGTCGTCGTCGTCGTCGTCGTCGTCGTCGTCGTCGTCGTCGTCGTCGTCGTCGTCGTCGTCGTCGTCGTCGTCGTCGTCGTCGTCGTCGTCGTCGTCGTCGTCGTCGTCGTCGTCGTCGTCGTCGTCGTCGTCGTCGTCGTCGTCGTCGTCGTCGTCGTCGTCGTCGTCGTCGTCGTCGTCGTCGTCGTCGTCGTCGTCGTCGTCGTCGTCGTCGTCGTCGTCGTCGTCGTCGTCGTCGTCGTCGTCGTCGTCGTCGTCGTCGTCGTCGTCGTCGTCGTCGTCGTCGTCGTCGTCGTCGTCGTCGTCGTCGTCGTCGTCGTCGTCGTCGTCGTCGTCGTCGTCGTCGTCGTCGTCGTCGTCGTCGTCGTCGTCGTCGTCGTCGTCGTCGTCGTCGTCGTCGTCGTCGTCGTCGTCGTCGTCGTCGTCGTCGTCGTCGTCGTCGTCGTCGTCGTCGTCGTCGTCGTCGTCGTCGTCGTCGTCGTCGTCGTCGTCGTCGTCGTCGTCGTCGTCGTCGTCGTCGTCGTCGTCGTCGTCGTCGTCGTCGTCGTCGTCGTCGTCGTCGTCGTCGTCGTCGTCGTCGTCGTCGTCGTCGTCGTCGTCGTCGTCGTCGTCGTCGTCGTCGTCGTCGTCGTCGTCGTCGTCGTCGTCGTCGTCGTCGTCGTCGTCGTCGTCGTCGTCGTCGTCGTCGTCGTCGTCGTCGTCGTCGTCGTCGTCGTCGTCGTCGTCGTCGTCGTCGTCGTCGTCGTCGTCGTCGTCGTCGTCGTCGTCGTCGTCGTCGTCGTCGTCGTCGTCGTCGTCGTCGTCGTCGTCGTCGTCGTCGTCGTCGTCGTCGTCGTCGTCGTCGTCGTCGTCGTCGTCGTCGTCGTCGTCGTCGTCGTCGTCGTCGTCGTCGTCGTCGTCGTCGTCGTCGTCGTCGTCGTCTCTCTTCGAATCGAAAATGTTTATAAATAAATTTGGCGATAGCAGCGAATTAAATCAACACGTCGTGACGAAGAGAACATACGAGGCTCTCAGATGGAACGACGAAGATAAGGTGTATGACGCGGAGAACGCCAAGATTGTGCGTATCGCGGATCCTGTCGCAGCGAGTGATGTAGTGAACAAGAAATACATTGACGAGTGTATGTGGGAGAATCATAAAGAATTTGAAAAGATAATTGAAAAATTTGAATCGCGTATTAAGATCGTAGAACGAACAGTTACTGATATTGAGGATAATCTAAAAAAATTATCGATACGAGAATCGTGGAGTTGAAAAATCTAATCGATAAAGAGACGCAAAAAAATATTCAAACGAAGATTAAATTGGTCGTCGAACGAATTTATCAAGATTTAAAAAATTCCATTGAGATAGCTATGAATCAAGTGGATGAAAAATTGGAGCCTTTGAGAAAGAGCATCGAAGATATTAAATTGTCATCGACGTCGTCGTCGTCCGGAGCAGCAACAATTTCGAAAAAAGATAATACATTGATTCAATGGTCGCCTATTGAGGAAAAAAAAAAATGACAACAATGAGAAGAACGTATAATTAATAATATATATAATAAGAAGAGTAAAATTGTGAGAGACAGAAGAGTGTGAGAGATCGATCGATCATTAGTGAGTGATACATACAACAATAAAATAATGGCTAGTAAAGAAAAAATTAAATTGGTCGAGGAGTTGCATACGTCGGCGAGAAAAAACTTTCCGCGTAGACGAGTGATAATACGCGGTTACGATGATTTGTGGCAGGCTGATCTAGTTGATATGCAAAACTATTCTCGAGAAAATAGTGGATATCGATATATTCTCACAGTCATCGATGCATTCTCAAAATATGCATGGGCTGAACCATTGAAATCCAAAAGCGGACGTGATGTTACGGCATCATTTCAAAAAATAATAAACAATGAGAGTGGTGATGAACAAAATATGCGGAAACCTAAAAATTTGCAGACCGACGATGGCAAAGAATTTTACAACAAAGAGTTTCAAGAGCTTATGAAGAAACATGATATCAATCATTATTCGACGTACAGTGTAATGAAAGCATGGATCGTCGAACGTTGGAATAGAACATTAAAAAATAAAATGTGGAAAACTTTTACACTGAATGGTAATTTTAGCGAAACTAGTCACGGAGTACAACGGTCGTGTACATCGTACGATTGGCATGCGCCCCAAGGATGTGACATCGAAGATGACAAAAAAAATGTTGTCAACCGTCTACAGCAATATAAAAATTGTCCCTCCAGCGAGATACAAAGTCAACGATCGTGTGCGCGTCAGCAAATACAAGAATCTCTTCGATAAAGGTTACACACCGAATTGGACTACGGAAATCTTTCGTATCGCGAAAGTTCAACGAACCAATCCCATTACATATTTATTACAAGACGCCAATGGTGAAAACATCGAGGGTGGATTCTATGAACAAGAATTACTATTGACTAAACAACCGGATGTTTATCTGGTAGAAAAAGTATGCGCAAAAAGGGGAAAAAAGTTCATGTAAAATGGTTGGGAATGGATTCGTCACATAATTCATGGATCGATGAAAAAAATGTATTGTAAAAATTAATGTAAAAATAAATAAAAATATTAACATTAAATATTTGTTATTTATTTTATTTCTTGTTCTTCTTCTATCATGATCATCATCATCATAATCATCGTCTTTGTTATATAATTCATTATAGATTATTGAACGAGTGGCAACGACAACGACAACGACAACAACGGGGTGGTGGCGCGCCGCGGCACTTTATCCTCACGATAAGTAAAATTCCCCCTCCTACTACATCATGTTCTCCGAATATTTTAGCGGCAATTCTTTATGAATGAAATATTGAATACTGTTGCTATGACGCCATTTTTACTATAATGCACAGTCATTTTGTTTTTATTTCATTCATAAATAACTTCATGAATACTTCTTCATACATTATAAATTCTTAGTATCATAGTAATGACTGAAGTGGAAATAAATTTATACAAGAAGGAATAAATCATACGAACAGTGTGTTGCGAATAACATTTTTTACAATAATAATTATTATAGGCATCTGCACTTACCCCCTCCTCACATCGACGGAACACTGTAGGTTAAGAAGAAATCACTCGATTGTCGCGCACACATGTCGGTTGTTAAAATCCATCGCTTTGTTACCGACTGTGGATTTAAACTTGGTTATGATTATTAAAACCGCTATCTTAATTGTTATATATATGCAGTTACCGATTTTTTACTGTTACCGATTTTTTGCGGTTACCGATTTTTTTAAAGGTCAATGACCCCAAAGGTCAAAGGTCAAAGGTCAATGACCCCAAAGGTCAAAGGTCAAAGGTCAATGACCCCAAAGGTCAAAGGTCAAAGTGAGTTAGAACCGGCGTAGCCTTACTACTCCCCACTCCTATCCCCACTCCCATCCCCACTCTTTTTCCCCACTCCGCGGCAGGCCGAAATTTTTTCGAGCAGCCGTGGTGTGGAGGGTAAGAGGTGTAGGGGTGGGAGGGTTGATAGAGTGTCTGGATTCGTCATAGCGCACCATTAAAAAATTAAAAATGAATTAAATTAATTAAATCAAAGAATTTTTTGATGCGCAAAAAATTCTTTGATGCAAAAAATTCTTTGATGCAAAAAATTCTTTGATGCAAAAAATTCTTTGATGCAAAAAATTCTTTGATGCAAAAAATTCTTTGATGCAAAAAATTCTTTGATGCAAAAAATTCTTTGATGCAAAAAATTCTTTGATGCAAAAAATTCTTTGATGCAAAAAATTCTTTGATGCAAAAAATTCTTTGATGCAAAAAATTCTTTGATGCAAAAAATTCTTTGATGCAAAAAATTCTTTGATGCAAAAAATTCTTTGATGCAAAAAATTCTTTGATGCAAAAAATTCTTTGATGCAAAAAATTCTTTGATGCAAAAAATTCTTTGATGCAAAAAATTCTTTGATGCAAAAAATTCTTTGATGCAAAAAATTCTTTGATGCAAAAAATTCTTTGATGCAAAAAATTCTTTGATGCAAAAAATTCTTTGATGCAAAAAATTCTTTGATGCAAAAAATTCTTTGATGCAAAAAATTCTTTGATGCAAAAAATTCTTTGATGCAAAAAATTCTTTGATGCAAAAAATTCTTTGATGCAAAAAATTCTTTGATGCAAAAAATTCTTTGATGCAAAAAATTCTTTGATGCAAAAAATTCTTTGATGCAAAAAATTCTTTGATGCAAAAAATTCTTTGATGCAAAAAATTCTTTGATGCAAAAAATTCTTTGATGCAAAAAATTCTTTGATGCAAAAAATTCTTTGATGCAAAAAATTCTTTGATGCAAAAAATTCTTTGATGCAAAAAATTCTTTGATGCAAAAAATTCTTTGATGCAAAAAATTCTTTGATGCAAAAAATTCTTTGATGCAAAAAATTCTTTGATGCAAAAAATTCTTTGATGCAAAAAATTCTTTGATGCAAAAAATTCTTTGATGCAAAAAATTCTTTGATGCAAAAAATTCTTTGATGCAAAAAATTCTTTGATGCAAAAAATTCTTTGATGCAAAAAATTCTTTGATGCAAAAAATTCTTTGATGCAAAAAATTCTTTGATGCAAAAAATTCTTTGATGCAAAAAATTCTTTGATGCAAAAAATTCTTTGATGCAAAAAATTCTTTGATGCAAAAAATTCTTTGATGCAAAAAATTCTTTGATGCAAAAAATTCTTTGATGCAAAAAATTCTTTGATGCAAAAAATTCTTTGATGCAAAAAATTCTTTGATGCAAAAAATTCTTTGATGCAAAAAATTCTTTGATGCAAAAAATTCTTTGATGCAAAAAATTCTTTGATGCAAAAAATTCTTTGATGCAAAAAATTCTTTGATGCAAAAAATTCTTTGATGCAAAAAATTCTTTGATGCAAAAAATTCTTTGATGCAAAAAATTCTTTGATGCAAAAAATTCTTTGATGCAAAAAATTCTTTGATGCAAAAAATTCTTTGATGCAAAAAATTCTTTGATGCAAAAAATTCTTTGATGCAAAAAATTCTTTGATGCAAAAAATTCTTTGATGCAAAAAATTCTTTGATGCAAAAAATTCTTTGATGCAAAAAATTCTTTGATGCAAAAAATTCTTTGATGCAAAAAATTCTTTGATGCAAAAAATTCTTTGATGCAAAAAATTCTTTGATGCAAAAAATTCTTTGATGCAAAAAATTCTTTGATGCAAAAAATTCTTTGATGCAAAAAATTCTTTGATGCAAAAAATTCTTTGATGCAAAAAATTCTTTGATGCAAAAAATTCTTTGATGCAAAAAATTCTTTGATGCAAAAAATTCTTTGATGCAAAAAATTCTTTGATGCAAAAAATTCTTTGATGCAAAAAATTCTTTGATGCAAAAAATTCTTTGATGCAAAAAATTCTTTGATGCAAAAAATTCTTTGATGCAAAAAATTCTTTGATGCAAAAAATTCTTTGATGCAAAAAATTCTTTGATGCAAAAAATTCTTTGATGCAAAAAATTCTTTGATGCAAAAAATTCTTTGATGCAAAAAATTCTTTGATGCAAAAAATTCTTTGATGCAAAAAATTCTTTGATGCAAAAAATTCTTTGATGCAAAAAATTCTTTGATGCAAAAAATTCTTTGATGCAAAAAATTCTTTGATGCAAAAAATTCTTTGATGCAAAAAATTCTTTGATGCAAAAAATTCTTTGATGCAAAAAATTCTTTGATGCAAAAAATTCTTTGATGCAAAAAATTCTTTGATGCAAAAAATTCTTTGATGCAAAAAATTCTTTGATGCAAAAAATTCTTTGATGCAAAAAATTCTTTGATGCAAAAAATTCTTTGATGCAAAAAATTCTTTGATGCAAAAAATTCTTTGATGCAAAAAATTCTTTGATGCAAAAAATTCTTTGATGCAAAAAATTCTTTGATGCAAAAAATTCTTTGATGCAAAAAATTCTTTGATGCAAAAAATTCTTTGATGCAAAAAATTCTTTGATGCAAAAAATTCTTTGATGCAAAAAATTCTTTGATGCAAAAAATTCTTAAATTAATTAAATTAATTAATTTAATTTAATTTAATTTAATTTTTATTAAATTTACCTTGTGCTGGTTCCAGACACTCCTGTTTCCACATCCCGCACTCCTGTTTCTACACTCCGCACGCCTGTTTCCACACACCTTACACCTGTTTTTCCCCGCACTCCTGTTTCCACACTCTGCACTCCTGTTTTTCCACGCACTCCTGATTTATTCCTCGTCTTCGCTCATCCCATCGTCGATGACGATGCCTTCGTCCGGGTCAAGGGCGTCATAGCCAATATTGGCTCCCCGGCGCTCTATAACGGTCCGGCCGATGTCTTGCCGCTCCGCGTTAAACAGCCGGAGGACCGATAGCGACTGGCAGTGTCCCTCAGCAATGACGAGCCCCACGACAATATTTGCCGGTGCTATTAACTCCTCCATAATCTGGATAGCACCGTCATCTTCGATATTCTGCAGGCCGTGTACTTCGCAGGGGATGCACATGGCCGGTACAACGGCACAGAGTTCGTCAGGGTGACATAGATGCCACAACTCCACAAATTGTGTCACACCCTCGTCGACAAAAAAAACCTCCGAATATCCCTCACTGTCGAACGCCACTACTTCCCCGCGAAACACTGCACCGTGTCGAACCACTACACACGACATTCCCTCCTTTAGCGAGTCAATGTTGATCGGCGTACCCCATCCCCGTACGCCATACACGGACTGCAGATCGGCCTGCAATTGCCCGTACGCAACGGACAATTTGCTAGGCCTCAAAAATATATAATTTATCGCCTCGATGGCGAGCACCCGACACAAAAACACACGCTCCAGCACGTCGGCTCCGTAGCGAGGATACATTTTTTTTCACGTGCGCGGTACGAAGTTTCAAGACGAACTGAAGTTTCGAAGACGTGCTCGCGAAGATGCTGGACTACCGAGCGAAGACATTTCCGCGAATACACCGTCAGCACTATCACAAGTGTGTCTTGCGGCATACAGACAAGCGTGTTCGAGCAATGATAAAAATATATTATCGTAGGAATATTTAATGCGCCGAAATAAAGTAACGATGAGAAACCGATTGTACGTTGTGCGTGCGGTGGTGCGTACCCAGGGCGCGAGCCGCTTCGCAGGGAGGGATGCACGCAGTAAGCGTAGAGTTTCGCGTTGCGGATGCACTGTCAGCGGTATTGCACGTGTTCTTTCAGGACCACTGCCAAACGTGCTGGAATGCACCTCTCGTTGACAATGAGCGAATTCGAGAACTATACACTTAGGCTATATTTATTCTCTCGCTTTAATTTAATATTTTTATTGAACGCGCTGATTCTACGAACAGCCGAGAAATTCGATCTGTTCGGTCGTGATCATGCTTTATTATGCCTATGACAAAAAAGAGCCAGCTATTAAGTAAATTTAGTCAGTCGATTGTACGGCAGCCTAAGAGAGCGGATTATCGCAATGACGGACCGCTCCGTTCGTACGTGTATTCACGATTTTTTAAAAATAGTGAAATTGCGTAGTGTTCACCTTCGACGTCGATGCAACGATCAATGGTGCGAAGAATTGAGGGATTTATCGGGCGAGAGACTTTTAAGCCGTCTACGATATATAATATGGTGGTCACCTCCACGAGCCATTGCGACAGCGTACAATAGAGGCCTATTTAACGGTCGTAGTGTGGTAATGTGCGTGTGGAGGGAATTACAACGCCGAAGACTCGAAGATGCCCCAAGCATTAGGGGAATTGCTGATGAAGCCAGAGGTAAGTATTTCATATACGTTAGATAAATCGAAATTATCAGAAAAAAAATTTTTGAAAAAAATGTCTCGGAGCGGGAATCGAACTCACGTCTCCGGCAAAATACGACTGACGGTAAAATACGACTAAAATCATTCTTCGTCGTATTATACACGAAATATTTTTGAAAATAAATAGCCATTTAAAGTCCAGAATGACTTTTCGAAAAAAATCAGAAAAAAATATTTTTGAAAAAATGTCTCAAGGTGGGAATCGAACCCACTGTGTATATAAAAAAATGTGGCCAATGACTGGGTGGCCAATGACTGAATGGGATGGCCAATAACTGTGTGGTAATGGCAATTGCATGGCACAGTCCTTGGCACCCTGCCAATAATTGGACTGCCAATGACTGTGCGGATTGCCAACCACTGTGTTACAGGTGTGGCTTTAGGGTACAGTCATTGGCACGCCGATTATTCGTCGAGGCGCCAGCTAGTTAAAAATTAATAACATTTTAATTAAAAAATCATTTTTAATATTTGTTTGAAATAATTTTAAAATGTATTTTTTCGGAAAAATAGTCTTTTTGAAAAAAAAAAAATATGCCACGGAGAGGGAATCGAACCCGCACCTTCGGTAAAATACGACTGAAATAATTCCTCGTCATATTATACGCAAAATATTTTTGAAAAAATAGCCTTTTAAAGTCCAGAGCGTACTGTCTTTTCGAAAAAAACTCAAAAAAAATTTTTGAAAAAAATGTCTCGTGGGTGGGAATCGAACCCACACCTCCGATAAAATACTACTGAAATAATTCCTCGCCGTATTATACGTGGAATATTTTTGAAGAAAGTAGTCTTTTAAAGCCCAGAGTGATCGGACTTTTCAACAATTATATTATTACATAATTATAGCCTATCGTGAGCTCATGGACGCGACAAGCGAAGAAGAAATGGCCCTCAATGAAGCAGCTCATGCTATTGAGGAGGAGGAGGCACAGGATCTCCGTATACAGACAGCCCTGGACGAGGCAACTCATGCTATTGAGGAAGTGGAGATGGCTCTCCACGCACAGCGCGCCATAAATCGTAAGTATTCAAAGGAAAAAATTGTGCGCATCTGAGACACGAAATAAAATTTAAAAAATCGTAGGCTCACTGACGGAGAATGGCGGCAATACTGTTCGTACAGCGGCCGTGGTGGAACAGCCACAGCAAGCACAGGATCTCTCGCTACAGCGTAAGTACTTGAAAATAAATATAATTTGTACTAGACAAATTGACTATTTATACTTATAGAATTTATTTTTCAGCATCTGTAACAGAGAATCGTGAAGGGGCCGCCTACTCAACAATAACGGTTTCCAGCGCAGACAGTGACATGCCTATCACAAGATCTGTGGTAGATGATGAAGGAGAGGGGCCTGTGCCTGGCTCATCAGGTCTGCAGGGTATCACGTATAATCACGTCGCGGATGAATCACAAGAAGTCAGTCAGTTTGCGAACGCTGAGCGACAGCTGGATTTTTTCCCCGAGAATCAATTAGGTCTCCATGATGGATTGTGGCCACTTAATGAAGAAGAAGAGGAGCAGTATTTTCGGAGAATTGGCCGCTGGGTTCAGCAGCTCCCCGATGTTAGCTCAGGTAAATATTTTTACTTTGATGCTAAATTAAAAAGTAAGTAGAAGTTTTTTGTGATACAGGGACTTGGGCAGACCATTTTATTGACGATGAAGATACTTTATAAGTGTGTCAAATTCTGAATGAGGTACTCCTTACAATTATCTCTAATTTTCTATAGTAGCTAGCCTCAACAAATTCCGGATGTTCATACGTGTTTTTCTTTTTGCAGAAACGCAGATAGGATCCGGTAGACCTCGAAACAGCGCTAAGAACGAGCCGTTTGGAGACGTGCAGCCACCGGGAGCCCGCTTAGAAATTCTTCAGAATATCGCGCGTTATTTTAGGCGTTTTAAGCTTCGGGGCCGTGAACTAACAATACGTATTCGTCAGCCACCCTCAGGAACTAGTGTTATGAATTGGCTTCAAGGAGCTTTTCGCGACCTGTTGACGCAAATAACTGTCAATTGCGAGGGCGGTGATTACGCCGGCATCTCATTCACATCAAGTAGTTTAACCCACGGGGCTGTATGGCTTTCTTTTCGGCCAGTTCGCGACTATACGTTTGAAGATATATGGCAATTAATAACTAGCATCGCCCAAAGCGCAGCATCTATGAATATCGATGACGCATGTAATATTAAAGTGTGCATTGTCAAGGGTGTCGAGGGTAGTGGAAGAAGAAAGGGCTTAACGCACGAGGGTGTTGCAAAAAAATCTATTCTAACGATCCGCAACGACGATCGGTTATGTCTGCCTCGCTCATTAGTAGCAGCTTTAGTATACGCCGAACGCGGTGAAATACGAACAGGAGAACTACACACCGAGTGGCAGCGCATTAGGCAGGTAAATGGTTCATTGAAAAGAGAGAAAGCTCTTGAGCTTACCAGAGCTGCAAATGTCAATGTACCGCGAGATGGATGCGGTATACATGAGATCGCACTCTATCAAGACTATTTGGCGCAGGATGGCATTGCGATTGTAGTTTTTGAGTTTCTGACTTTAGGGCGCCGTAAAAAAACAGCCCTATTCAATGGTACACAAAAAGTTTTGGACTCTGCAGGAGAAATTCGGCACATTCTGCACATATCTTATATTACGAGCGTTCACATAATTTCGAGCTAATTCTAAATCTCAGAGCAGCTGTCGGTAGCTCGGGTTTTTGCACGGATTGCAATACGTTATATCGCGTGTTTAATCATCGATGCTCGAAAGCACAATGTCCGCGGTGCCGGGCAACACCGCCATGCAACGCTGACTCAAACGATGCGATTAGGTGTGTCGCATGCAACCGTGACTTTTTCGGGGAAGAATGTTTGCGCAATCATAGGAAAGTAACTATGAGTGGCGGGGGTCGCGGTAGAAAACCCTCTGTTTGCGAATCTCTTCATCGTTGCCGTAAATGCTTCCAGCCGATAAGGCCTTTGGAGAAAAAAAGGAAACATGTATGTGGTGTAGGCTTCTGCAAAATATGTAGATCGATGCAGCCATTTAATCATTTGTGTTTTATCAGGCCAATACGAGGCTCTGCAGATTCAAAAACTATCTTTATTTTCTATGATTTCGAAACACAGCAGTGCACATCTGTGAAGGGCGATGCACGTACATTCGTTCACGAGCCGAGCCTATGTGTTGCCCAGCGCGTTTGTTCAATGTGTTGTCACAATGATTCTATAGACGAACCGTGCGAGCATTGTGGCATACATGAGTTTGTATTCAAGAATAATCCTGTAGGGCAACTTGTAGAGCTAGCCATGGAAGCTGTAGGAGGGTTTTCGCGTACAATTGTAATCGCTCATAACGCTGGAGGCTTTGACGCACAGTTCATTTTACGCTATCTAATCGAGGAGAAAAAAACGCGACTTCCCTCACTGATAATGAACGGCACGAAGATTATCACAATGCGCCTTGGCAAATTAGTGTTTCTCGACAGTTTGCACTACTTCCACATGCCTCTGAGTGCACTACCAAAAGCGTTTGGACTAACGGGTACTATTGCAAAGGGTACTTTTCCCCACTTGTTCAATGTACCGGAAAATCAAAGTTATGTGGGTCCTCTGCCTGCTCTAGAATTTTATTCTTTTGACACGATGCGTACAGCGGACCGCGAAAAATTACTTGTCTGGTACCGCGAATTGCAAGACGCCGATTATGTGTTTGATTTTGCCAAAGAAATTGTGAACTACTGCGCGATGGATGTTACGATATTGAGGCGTGCTTGTATAGTTTTTCGCGATATGTTCATAGCCAGTGGCAGTGTCTGTCCTTTTAATGAGGGCACGACGATAGCGTCAGCATGTTTTCGTATTTTTCGAAAAATATTTCTGAACGATGATACGATTGGCATTATCCCGACAACCGGCTATAGATGGTCCCATAATCAATCAAAAAAAGCAGTGTCGTGGCTCATGTGGATGGAGCACTCACTCGGTCATAACATTATTCACGCAGGACGCGCGCGCGAATTTAAGTTGCCGCAGAATCTATTGGTAGATGGGTACTACGAGACCCCTGACAATGCACACGTATTACAGTTTCACGGTTGCTATTGGCATGGGTGCCAGCGCTGCTTCCTTGTAAATAGACAGCGCCGACAAAGTGATGGAGCGTCAATGGACGAGCGTCTAGAGAAAACTATTGCGATAAGTAATAGAATTCGGGCTGCAGGTTACGCGTTAACGGAAATTTGGGAGTGTGAATTTGACAGTATGCTATCACAAAACGCGGAAATGCAGGCCTTTGTGCAGGATCATACTTTGGTTACGCCGCAACCCCTCAACCCCCGTGACGCATTCTTCGGCGGCCGTACAGAAAATATGGTAACGCTCTATGACGTAAAAGACACAGAGCAAATAAGATACGTCGACGTTTGCTCTTTGTACCCATACATTTGTAAGTATGGTAAATACCCTGTAGGTCATCCGAAAGTCTATGTGGGTGACGAGTGTATGGAATTGTCGGGGGCTGATAACACCGATCTATCGCGTATCGAAGGGCTTGTCAAATGCACTGTATTACCGCCGCGGAACCTTTATCATCCTGTACTGCCAGTGCGTATGCATCACCGCCTGTTATTCGCTCTGTGTCGTAGTTGTAGTGAAGCTATGAGCCTAGAAGAGTGTACACATGATGATCCTGCAGAGAGGACATTCGACGGTACGTGGGTGGTCGATGAGTTACGAAAAGCTGTGTCGTGTGGGTACAAGGTCATGCGTATTACCGAAATTTGGCAATACGAGATAGCGCAGTATAACAGAGATACGCCGACGGGGGGTCTTTTTGCTGAATACATTAATACATTTTTGAAAATCAAACAAGAGGCCAGTGGCTGGCCCGAAAGCAGTATGGCGGAGGACTCAGCGGCTCAAGACCGCTTTCTAGCTGATTTTGAGCTATCTGAAGGTATTAAGCTGGATCGTGAATCTATAGCGAAAAATCCGGGCTTAAGATCGGTGGCTAAGCTCTGTCTGAATTCATTTTGGGGAAAGTTTGGACAGCGGGAAAATCTGCCACAGACTGTGATAGTTTCAACGCGTGAAAAACTCATGGAGTTATTGACAGACCCTGAATACGAAATCACGGGTATCCTCCCCGTAAATAATCAAATATTGTATGTAAATTATATAAAAAGTGAGGATGCTGTGACGCCTTCGGGTATGGCGAATACTGTTATCGCAACGTATACGACAGCTCAGGCCCGCTTGAAGTTGTACAGCTATCTCGAGCGTCTAGATCGTCGCGCCTTGTACTGCGACACTGATTCGGTAATTTACGTGACAAAGAACGAGCCAAACGAGTACGAACCACCCATAGGGCAGCTTCTAGGAGATTTAACCGACGAGCTAAGTTCCTACGGCCCCGGAAGCTATATCAAATCATTTATTTAGGGAGGTCCTAAATTTTATTCATTTATAGTATGTACTCCTGACGGTGTGGAAAGTGAAGTTTGTAAAGTCAAAGGTATAACGCTAAATTTTGCAAACACAGCGCTGATAAATTATCAGTAGATACGCGCCTTTGTAATCGGCGAGAGAGAAGAGCCGATTGTACTGCGTTACAATGCGATTCGGCGCACAGCGTTTCATCAGGTGGTCACGCGGCCAGAAATAAAATCTTGTAAGCCGGCGAGCGTCAAGCGAAGACGCGATGGCGAATACGGCTCTCTACCTTATGGCTACAAAAGTTAATTATATTTTATCTTCATGTAAATAATTATACAATTGGGAAATAAAGTGATCTGAAGGCTCCTTTATCATCTACAGCAGTACCAAGATTTGATTCAATCGTCGAGATGGATACGCGGTGGAAACATCCCTGGACGGCTATGGTTTGTGGTCCGACCGGTTGCGGTAAAACATATTTTGTGAAAAAGTTTTTAAAATTTATTTCGCGTATGAACAGTGAGCCCTTCGAGAGAATTATTTTCTATTATTCCGAGTGACAGCCGGCATACGCAGAGTATGGTACATCGATAGAATTTCACGAAGGCTTACCGCAAGCTGCCGATTACTCGAATGATCTACGCGCCAAGCTCATAGTTATCGAGGATTTGATGCGCGAGGCATCGAACAACAGTGTTATTGACCTATTCACCAAAGGCAGTCATCATAAAAACTTAAGTGTTATTTTTATAACGCAAAACTTATTTCACCAAGGTCACGGTCAACGGGATATCTCTCTGAACGCTAATTATATCGTTGTCTTCAAAAATCCTCGTGATCGTGCGCAAATACAGCACTTGGCGCGCCAAGTATATCCGGAAAATCCTCGCTTTTTGCAAGAGGTTTATCATGATGCAACATCTAAGCCACACGGTTATTTATTACTAGATTTGAAACAAGCGACACCTGATAATTGTAGATTGCGCACCTGCATCTTTCCCGATGACCCTCATCATTTTGTGTACGTACCGTGAAAGAAATTAAAAAGCAACTGCACGTCTGGAGAACTGCCAGTTCTGCGCTTATAATGGCGGATAACGGATCGCTACGCTACAGCAAAAAGAACGTCGCAATATCGGATGCCCTTCGGCATTCCAGTGAGGAGCCGCGTAAACAAGATTCAAGCGCTATTCGCTGTATTGTCGACTGCGCATTGTATATTCTTCGTAATAATGCGCCTCGGAAGAGTTTTCAGACGCGCCGCGTGGAAAAAAGTTGAAAAGTAGCGATTTGTCCAAATAATTATCAGTTAGACTCTTGTAATGGCCCGCAACGGATCACCACTCTGCAAGAAGCACGCTGCAACATTGCGAGCCCTTCAGCATTTCAACACAGAGCAGCGGGAAGCCTTTTTACGTAAAGCAGATACTCGTATAATACGGTGCATCTGTGAGTGCGCATTGAACGTCCTTCATGGTAATGTGCCTCTGAAGCCGGACCAAAGGAAAAAACTACGCCGACACGCGCCTGTTCTTCGTCGATTGGCCGCAAGAAAAGGCTGTTGGAAGAGTAAAAAACGAATCGTAGTTCAGAGTGGTGGATTCTTGCCACTTTTACTCGCGCCAATTCTAGGAACCGTCCTGTCAAATTTGATTGGTGGGCGTTGATAATGGAACACGCAAGGAAAATGGTACTGGTGCCGGAGGAGAATCTATTACAGATGAACACACGAAGTCTTCAACAGCCAACTTTTGGCACTGATGTGTCACATTCGTCAGAGGCACAAGCCATTGGCGCCACCTTGAGTAGACTGGACGCTGAAATGAATGAAATCTTGAATTCTAATAAATATAAGGATGAGAGAGAAAAGTGGACCGCATATCTAGCTGTACTACAGCGCTATCTTCATTTTGTCGACAGCAAGCGAGCTCATCAGCAGCTCGATTTCATAAAAACAAAAGCATCCACTTTGGAGGAGGAGGAGGAAAGTCTCCTCTCCAGGCATGAATGATTCCATCATAATTGAGAGTGTGCCGCAAAAATTTCGGCACAAAGCGAAACTTCTATTGCGTCGCTTACACGATGCACCGTCGTCAAATTTTTCCTGGAATTCCGCGGGAACCGTTTCTATCGAGGGAAAACCAATCAAGGATTCGAATATTGTTGATCTCGTGAACGATGCTATGCGAACAAGAAAAGTCCCAAAACCAGCGGGACGCAAAACCTTCGCAAATTTTTTACGAACGATACAAACGCCTCGAGAATTTGTGGGAAATGAGGAACTGTGGGCGGAATCAAGGGCCAATTCAACATTACGGGCACACCCAAGTAGCAGCAGTGAAGCCGAGGATATCAACGATACCAGCGAACAGTCTTCTTCGTACTACAGCGACGATAAGAGCACCGACGGTGGGCACAGTGTGCAGAGGGGCTCTGGTAGTTATAGCAAGAAAAGACGTGTAACCTGGGCTAGACTTAAATTATAAACATGAAAATATTGGAAAAAGTGTACTTTGATCCCTCCCACGAAGCATCATTTTCGGGCAGTGCCAAATTGCTGTACGCGGCTCGGAAGAAAAAAATCTCCGGCAAAAAGACACTACAGTGGCTCGAGTCTCAGGATGCTTACACAAAGCATAGACCTGTGAGACGCAGGTTTCCACGGCGTTTTTACAACGTGCGTAACATTGACGATGTTTGGGAGGCTGATCTTGTAGATCTTCGTTCTATCAAGGATTACAACGATGGTTATGTTTATCTTCTTGTGGTCATAGGTGTTCTTAGTAAATATGCATGGGTCGAGCCTCTACATGATAAGGCTGCTACGACTGTGACTAAAGCATTCACGCGTATACTCTCACAAAAAGTCAGTAATGGTAGGTCACCGATTTGTCTTCAGTCGGATAGAGGTAAGGAGTTTATGGGCTCTGCATTCCAGGCTTTCTTGAAGAAGAAGAACATTGAGTTTCGTGCTGCAAGAAACCCCGATATAAAAGCCGCCGTTGTGGAACGTTTTAATAGAACTCTAAAAGAAAGAATGTGGCGTTATTTCACGTACTCTAGAGAGAAACGTTACATTGACGTTCTGCAAGATATTGTCTCCGCATACAATCATGCGCGACATAGTAGCATAAAAATGTCTCCAGCCTCTGTGACGCTTACTACAGCCGCTAGGGCTCGGGCTAATCTGATACAGCGATACAAGGATCCGGAATATCCCAGGCGGCCTCCTAAATACAGAGTAGGTGATATTGTACGTATCAGTAGAGCAAGGGCAGTCTTTGCAAAAGGTTACGAGAGCGGTTGGAGCAGCGAACTATTTAAAATACACCGTGTATCATACACCAGACGGCCTGTGGTATACATCTTGCGGGATCTTCAAGACGAGGATATAGACGGCATCTTTTACGAACCGGAATTATCGAGAGTGCAAACGGCTGCTCCGTCCAAGAAGAAGAATAAGAAAGGAAAATCAAAATGAAAGACGAATTTTATGTTGTTTTGCCCAGCAACAACAGTATGCAATATTATCCTGATAATAAGACAACGCGATACACTACTCATTTACCGCAGTGCTTGATTTTGCACGGTGATTGGGCTGTTTCTTTAGCCGAAATCCAAATACCCCTGACGATGATGCATGTACCGGCTGAGGGTGAGAAGAATTTCATCAGCTTTGTAACGAATGCGGTGACGCCTGATACAGGCGTCGACATGAGCTATAAAGAAGATAGAGTTTCCGTGCCTCCTGACGTGTACCGTAGCATGGACAAATTACTCGAAACAATTAACGATATACCATGTGTGTCCGGGCACTTGAGGTTTCAATGTCGCCGCAATGGATATGTGGTGGTAACACGTATCTGTGACACATGTACGAATTTGGAACACTCTTTCTATTTTTCCGTCGTATTGAACAAAATTTTAGGATTCTCCCATAACCGAGGTGCCGTAGTTCGAAGTGATACTGAGTACACTGGTCAGCGGCCCGCTGGCCTAACCAATGGGATTCCTAATATGCTCTTCGTTTACACCGATATATGCGAGCCATACATCACGGGAGATGTGCACACACCTCTACTGCGTGTCGTGCCGTCTACTGTCACGGATAATTACAATTACGGCTCTGTGAAAATTAGAAACTTTTCGCCACCGCGCTTCATATCGCTATTGCGTACGAATTTTCAAACGATAACTATCGATATAAGGGATGAGTTTGGTGAGCCGATACCATTTGAGTACGGGACGTTGACGGTGACATTACACTTTCGACGCATAGATTGACTCGCAAAATGGATTATTACGACACATACTTTGACGCTCAGATAGGTGGCGGAGGAAGGACGGGCTATGGAGGTATCAGTCATGTCTACATTGGGTCGCCGAACCAGCGAGGTCACGGTATTGGTAGTTTCCTCGGCGGTCTCTTTCGGCGTATTATACCTCTCTTGAAACAAGGAGCCCGTACAGTCGGCAAAGAAGCACTACGTTCTGGTATTAATGCAGCCAACGACATATTGGATAGGAGCATTCATCCACGAGAGGCCTTTAAAACACGCATGCGCGAATCAGCCACAAATCTAAAGAGGAAAGCCGAGGAAAAAATTAATAACCTTATGCAGGGCGGCTCGGGCTATAAAGCAGCTAAAATTAATAATCTACTGCATTCGCTTAATGGTAGCGCAACACGTCGCGTCGGTGTGAAGAAGAAAAGAAAGAAACCGCTGACGTCGAAAAAACGCTCTGGGTACGTGAAGAAGAGGAGAGGAAAGGAAAAGGTAGTGAAAAGAAGGAAGACAAGTGACAAGAAGAAGAGGAGGAAAAAACCAAGAACGGTATCTGATATTTTTGCTTAGTCAGAGACCTGAGAAAATGGCGTTCTTACACGCTCATTCGTGTGAATGTCTAAAGTCGGAGCTTGAACTATTCACACTACCACCGACCCAAACTACAATTGAGGGGACACAATGGGTGTACTATAAGCCAATTTCATCGTTGACAGATAACTCGCCCATCGAGTTTGTAGTGCCGGGCCAGGGCGATGAGTATATTGATCTTGCCCATACTATGCTGAGTATGCGTGTTGAAATAATACCACCTCGGAAGCCCAAAGAAGGCGATGCACCTAAAGCCGGACCCATTAATAATTTGTTGCATTCAATGTTCAATCAGATCGATGTGTTCTTGAATCAGAAACTTGTATCGCCGCCTAATAACGCTTACGCATACAGAGCATACATTGAAACACTCTTGAATTATGGAGATGACGCGAAGGCCTCTCATCTCACAAGTGTTCTCTGGTATAACGATTCACACGGAGGAATGGATGATGTGGGTGATGGTAATACAGGCCTAGCTATGCGAAGAGGTCTTATGAATGCTAGTGCCAATCAGATTGATCTCCTTGGACACCTTCACTGCGACATTTTTAATCAGGAGAGATTTTTGATAAACGGCGTTGAGATGCGTATACGTCTCGTACGCACCAACGATGCTTTCTGCCTTATGAGCTCTTCGAAAGACTGCAGCATGAAGATTGTCGAAGCATCGCTCCTTGTACGCCGTGCCAAGATAGCGCCCGGTATACTCCTAGCCCATGCAAGGGCTCTCTCCAAATCTACGGCCAACTATCCAATGACTCGTGTGGAAGTTAAAGCAGTATCACTGCATGCGGGCGTTCACGGCGATACTCTGGATAATATCATACTAGGACAACTGCCTAAGCGTATAATTATCGGGTTTGTCGATAATAGAGCCTTTAATGGTGATCGCACACTGAACCCCTTTAACTTTCAAAATTATAAAATAAATTATCTTTCTTTGTATGCTGACGGCGTGCAGATACCGTCAAAGCCTCTGCAGCCCGATTTTGGTGCGAGAGAGCAATACGTGGATGCATATCACACATTATTCTCCGGCACGGGTATTCACTTTCTCAACCAGGGTAATTGTATTTCACGTACGGCTTACCCTAATGGCTATTGTCTATTTGCATTTGATCTAACACCCGATCTTTCGGCAAATAGTAATACTCATTGGAATTTGGTGAAACACGGCAGTGTCAGAATAGAAGTCCGTTTCGAAGAAGCTCTAAACTCAACGGTTAACTGTATTGTGTATGCGGAATATGATAATGTGTTGGAGATTGATTCGTCCCGACAAGTAATTGTAGATTTCAGCGGGTAGGGCACGCTAAGCTCTGTCGACTGGCTCTTCAGTATTCGCCGAGAACTTTAGACGACAGGTTGGAATCATGGCTGTTGTAATTGATATACAGGGTCTAAAGGATAAATTCAATCATTTCGCGCCTAAAGAAGTGGCTGTCACCTCACAAGGAAACATTCCCAAGTGTCCGACCCCGATTTCGATAATTTTGATATATGTTGTAGAACTCGGAAATTTAAGGGACACGTATTTTTTTTATCATCCCTCGTTGATATATAAGGGGTGAAACAGCCCCTCAAAGTTTGGCAGAAAAACAATATTTTTTTTTTTTTTCATAGAAGCACTTGACGATTATGAATGAAATTTGGTATACATATATCTCGAGCCAACAGGACTCAGAAATGGTAGTGTGCATCACGGACGCACCCCTTTAAGGGGGTAAACTACCCCTATCTAAATCTTTTTTTCTTTTTTTCGGCGAAAAATAATCGAACTGGAATACAAATAGCATCGTTTTGAAGCTAAAATGATATTACAGTTTACGTGTTTTTGGTTTTTTCCGAAAAACCACTGTTTGACCAAGTATATATATTTCAAGGCTTTCAATATTTCCCATAGAAGCACCCGACGGATTTCAATCAAATTTGGCAAGCATATATTTCAGAGCAACAGAATTAAAAAATGATACCGTCCGACACGCGCCCACCCCTTTGGGGGGATAAACCACCCTGATAATTTTTTTTCAGGATAAAAGAACCAAAAAAAATATAAATCGTATACAGCCGATACTTGCATAAAAAAACTCCCGTTTTCGCTTGGAGGGCGAATTCCTAAAATCCTGTAAACTCTCAATGAGAGTTTACAGGATTTTATTCTACTTTCAAAAACCATAACTTAGCACACGGGATATATATTCGAAGCATAGGTAATATGTGAATTTGATAATATAACATTTCTACAGATGATACTATTTTCATTCCAAATTTATTCGTTCCAATACATGTATGGAATATGGGATATATGGGAATACTCCAAGAATATTAATTCGGGAAAGCAAAAAAATCTTGGGACTGAAAATTTCAGAAAATTCTATATGATAAAAATAATGTTCACCAAAAATTTTTGTAACAAAAAATTATGGCTCATATTCATGACAGTAGTGATGATCGTGGAAAAAGTGTTCGAAGCAGAATGCTTTCTTACACCATGAGCATCGTATTATAGGTAGTGCACCGCAAACAGCACATTTCATAACGGAAGATTTTTCGAAAGCAAATTCGACAGGATTTGGAAAACATTCTAATCTGTCGTCTACATAGCCACTTTTATACCAAGCATATTGAAAAAGGGATCGATACCTAGGCGAAGATAGTTGATTATGTACAAGTGATTGTAGTTTTATAATATTGTGCCGTAAATGAAGATTGACATCGTAATTGTGTAGGATCGCATTGTCAGAGAAACGCTTCACAAAGTTTTTCCACACCCTAAAACCATAAACGTCTAAAGGTTGAATTCTTCCGGTAGTTCCTTTTGGTATAGTCATCAACACAACATCTTTATCTGCAGGCTTCGTTTCTGCGATAATATTGCTGCAGTGACCGCTCCAGGAGTCCAGTAAAAGTAGGCTTCTTCTTCCAACGTTAGGAAAGAACACCTCTTTTAGCCATGTTTTGAAGTGGTCTGTAATTGCAAAACATTGCTACCAGTAATATTCATGCACATTGCAGTAATAAAAAGAAAATGATCATTGCAGTACATCATTACCTTTTGTCATTTTGCCAGATGACGAAGGGAGGAGGTATACATTCGGAGGACGGATTAATGTTTTTTCTACTAGAGGACCAAAGCGACCGCCTGCTTCTTTTAATACTATCAATAGAGGAGATAGTAGTCGCCCATCACAGGAGACAATTGGCTGAATAGTATAACTATGAGTTGTAGATGATATGGATTGAGCAGAACACTCGACTTTTTCCGTTCCTGCATACGTCAACGTACGTCCTGAATGTATTTCAAGCTGGAATCCACTTTGATCAGAATTATGTACGTTTTCAGGCCCGTATTCTGCTATAAAAGGCTTGACAGAAGCAACAAACTCATCAGCTGATTTTTTAAAATTAGCACTGTCTTCTATCGTCTTTCTTGAGACAAACTTTGTGATTTTTCTTGAAACGATCCGATGGGCTTTTTTGAAATTGTATATCCATTTTGAAGAGGCCACGAGAGGCCTATCGCTACTCCCCTGCTCTCCCCATGCTTCCAGAGCCCATGTTTTGATGTCCGAATCATGGACTATTAATCCAGCTTCTATAGCGTTTCGTCATTTGTTTAATGTAAATTCGGCGATATGCATCAATTTTACTTTCCGCGTTCCTCCTTCGTCGACTTGCTTTGCCCATCTCGTTAATTGATGAGGATTAGTAAGTCTCGCAAATGACTTTTGTACAGTAGAAAACTTGAGATAGCTTTTTTTTCCACTCCGCCAGTACTCTACTGCCCTTTTTTTGTAATGAAATGGGATTTCATCGTTCACAGGACTAGGGCACACAGATGAAGAAGGTCCAGCCACTCCTTCCTCACTCCAATCTTCGGCGTCTTCGACGTATTCTGCGTCTGTTCCGGGAAAGTCGTCTACGAAACCCAATGTAGATTCTTCAGATACTTCTAAAGTGTTGAAGTCCCATATACTGTCCAGAAGAATCTTTTGAATCGATTCTTTCAGAATGATTTCTTGCCAATTGACTTCAGTCGTTGGTAGATACATTGTTTGAAATGTTGCAAGTAATAAATTAAGCACGTTCATTGGATTCACAAACATGTTTAAAATATCGGAACGCACTGATAACACGGCAGGCTCCGAACGCGAAATTTTCAACACCGAATGATGAGGAGTAATGCACGCTCAGACTTTATAAAGAGCCGCACGACTACTTGGGATAACATTTGTCTATTTTCGTTCCGAATTGTTTACAGGCCTGCCGCCCGAAGTTTTCCGGAAACTTCGAGATCCATTTATATTTTTGGCGTCACGAAAATACGCATGAAAAAAATATGTGATCGGTTATTTTTATTGTATGAAGTCGAAGAACTAATCTTATCTTTATTTTTCCAGAATTATGAGTAGACTCATAATGAAACGATTACCGCATCGTAGAATCTGCCGTGAGGCAGATTCGGTAGAATAAGCTTTACATGTGTGAACTGAATAAAAATAAATGCTAATGCATTTATTTTTATATATTTTTTTTTATTTTATTGTAATTTTATTCGTTTCTAATGAAATGAATAAAATTGCGATCCAAATAGTTTCATCTGTAGTTTCATGTTATATTATCAAATCCACATATTACCTATATTTCGAATATATGCCGTGTGCTAAATTATGGTTCTTGATATGAAAATAAAATCCTGTAAACTCTCATTGAACTTCTGACTGCCCTCCAAGCGAAAACGGGAGTTTTTTTTATGCAAGCATCCGCTGTATACAATTTATATTTTTTTCGGTTCTTTTATCCTGAAAAAAAATAAATGATCAAGGTGGTTCACCCCCACAAAGGGGTGGGCGCGTGTCGGACGGCATCATTTTTCAATTCTGTTGCTCTGAAATATATGCTTGCCAAATTTTATTGAAATCCGTCGGGTGCTTCTATGGGAAATATTTAAAGCCTTGAAATATATATACCTGGTCAAACAGTGGTTTTTCGGAAAAAACCAAAAACACGTAAACTGTAATATCATTTTAGCTTCAAAACGATGACATTTGTATTCCAGTTCGATTATTTTTCGCCGAAAAAAAAGAAAAAAAGATTTAGATAGGGGTAGTTTACCCCCTTAAAGGGGTGCGTCCGTGATGCACACTACCATTTCTGAGTCCTGATGGCTCGAGATATATGTATACCAAATTTCATTCATAATCGTCAAGTGGTTCTATGAAAAAAAAAAAAATATTGTTTTTCTGCCAAACTTTGAAGGGCTGTTTCACCCCTTATATATCAACGAGGGATGATAAAAAAAAATACGTGTCCCTTAAATTTCCGAGTTCTACAACATATATCAAAATTATCGAAATCGGGGTCGGACACTTGGGAATGTTTCCTTGTGAGTGTAATATTGCAACAGCCTCTTTTTCGTAAGTACTATATTTTTGCTCTGTGTCAGTTAGTACTCTGGACGTGTATGCGATGGGCCGATCTTTCCATAAGGTTCCCTGGCTCAATATTCCTCCGACTGCTGTCCCTGAAGCATCCGTTGTAACAATAAACGGTTTAGTAAAGTCGGGGTACTGTAGCACAGGTTCCTCGCATAACTTATCTCGCAGCGTTTCGAACGCCGTTTGCTGAGGCTCGGACCACTTGAAGGCGGCTTCCTTTTTTAGTAGGGCCATCAAGGGTCTGGCGATTTGAGAGAAATTATCTATGAAGCGCCTGTAGTATCCTTCTAGTCCGAGAAATTGCCGAATATTTTTCGCATTCTTCGGTCTCGGAAAATTTTTCACGTCTGATAGCTTGGCTGGATCGGGTTTGACCCCGTCTCTTCCTATTATGTGGCCGAGATAGGCGACTTCGTGTCGCAAAAATTCCCATTTATCAGGCTGTAATTTTAGATGTGCGTCCCTTAAACGCTTCATGAGTCTCTCGATTTTTAGCTCATGCTCTTCTAGTGTAGAAGCATAAATAACTATATCATCTAGGTACACAAATGCGTCGGAGCCTTGAACTCCGGTAAGTACCTGATTCATGAGACGTTGGAACGTCGCTGGGGCGTTCTTTAGCCCGAACGGCATTCGAGCGAACTCGTAATGTCCGTATGGCGTGGAGGAGGCTGTTTTGTGCCTATCCTCCTGATGCATCTCGATCTGATGGAAACCAGATGCGAGATCGAATGTAGAAAAATACACAGCTCCTCCTAGCTGGTCTAGTATTTCGTTTATGAGTGGTAGCGGGTATGCGTCGCTAATAGTTTTTTCGTTTAGTGCGCGGTAGTCAAGTATCATTCGCCACCTTTTGTTTCCCTGGGAGTCCGCTTTCTTCGGAACGATCCATACAGGTGAATTATACGGAGAGTTGGATGGCTGTATTATGCCTCCATTTAGCAGATCGTTCACTTGACGATTTATTTCTTCTTTTAGAGTCGGCGGATATCTGTACTGCCGAAAATTAATCGGAATTTCATCCGTTGTAATTATGCGATGCTTTAGGACATTTGTGGGCATTAATTTTTCCCCAGGTAAATAGTACCTGTCGTGGAACTCTTCGAGATGCATTTGTATGCTCTCTTGTTCTTCTGGATTTAGGTGATCCAGGCGTAATAGGCTTTTAATTTTCGAGACTCGTTCGTCTTTTTGCACGGGGCTTGCCGTTTCTGCGTTGCCTTTGATTGATTCGTCCGCGTTGCGGGATTTATTTAGTGCTTCTTGTGAGCTTGCATTATTTGCTTGATCGTCTGGATACGCATATAATTCCGACACTTTGTATGATTTATATGTTGACACTTCGTGCTCTCCGCACGGTGCATTTTCTGGAGGCGTATGTGTCCCGTTGCCTTCAGGCAGTAGCTGGTTGGACCCGGCTAGTGCATAAAGTAGGGCTGGCGTGCCGTCCTTTTCTTGTGGCGTTTGTGTCTCGTTGCGTTCACGCAATAGCTGGTTGGACCCGGCTAGTGTGTGAGGTAGAGCTGGCGTGCCATCTTTGTGTTGAGGCGTCTGTGTCCCGTTGCCTTCGGACGATAGTCGGTTGGACCCGGCTAATGCGTGAAGTAGGGCTGGTGTGTCCTCTGTTTCGCTTTTTGTAGCATCTGTTTCCTCGTGGAGGTTTTCATTCATGAATTCTTCGTATGGTTCTATGTTTAGAACCGGCACGGCTACTTCAATTTCTTCTTCTGTGCTATTTATGAGATATAGATGAGCCTTGCCATCATCATTTGCGACGAGTGCTTCGCCGAGATAGACTCCTTCGGAGATAAATTGGCGGGGTAAGTAGCCGAACTTAACTTCTGGATTGGCTACCCGCACGTAGAAATGACCCTTAGTTCGGGCTGGAATTATTATTGTTTCGAGTTTCATAAATGGAATTGAATTCATGCCCCATCTCAGGCATCGATCTGAGTACGATACGTCGGCGTGGTATGTATGAAAGAAATCCGTGCCGATCAATCCATCGTCTTCAATCGGAAAATCGTTTCTTACCAGGTGGAAAGTGACTCTGGAGTCGAGTATATGTATTTCCGTTCTTCCCAGCGTACTGACGTAATCCTTTGTTATGCCGCTAATCTGAACAATATCTGTCGTGTCGACTTGCACATGAGGTGCTATTTGTTTGCTTTTTATTAAATTCAGGGATGATCCGGTGTCAATCATCAACAGTGTTGGTTGTAGGAAATCCTCAGATATTACCTTAACGACTGGTACATTGCTCGTGCGATTTAGCAGAGCTGTCGCTACTCTCGTCGCTGGATTGTTTGCTTCCTCTGGACGTGTGTACCTTACCGGACGTTGTTGAGAATTTTCCGGTGGCTCATTCGTCCGATTATATGCTGTTGAGTGGGAGGCGTTCCGCTGTGTTTTTTGGTTATTCCAAAATTGCAATTTGCGGCAATTATCGATTGTGTGTCCAGCAAATTTACAAAAACGACAAGTTTGTCGTTGATTTCAGTTTGAAGAGTATCCTGAACCTTGATTCCTTCTTGTGTCCTGATAACGACGATTATTATTGTATTGTTGTTGTCTCGGGCTGTTATTACGCTCCGTACGTGGTTCATCGTTATCGGCTGTTTCCTGTGTTTGTGGATTTTTCGGACGGGATCGACATTCGTCAGTCGTGTGTCCTTGTCTATTGCAGTATGTGCAGTGTTTATTTTCCTTGATGTGGTCAATTTTATCTTTACGTGCATAACGGTCCGTGGAAGGCTGGCTCCAGGTGTTGGTTTTGAAGGAACGTGAATTCCGCAAGACATTTTTCGCTTGCTCCTTCCTCTCGATCTCGATTGCCTCCTTCATGGTATTGCTGAATGATTGGTCCCTTGTTATTTTATTTTCGATTTCTGGTCTGAGTCCTCTATTGAAGCATTCTACAAGATCGGTATCGAGGCCGCGTTTGAACGCGTCGTCCAATACACCATCATGGTTCTGTTTATACGCGTCGCTGATCCGATTTCCGATGTCCTTTACTCGATTGGAATACGTGAGAACTGCTTCGTCGTCGTATTGGTATATTCTTCCCAATTCTCCTTGAAGTTGATACACCGATTTTGCGGGGAGATAAAGTGTTTTCAGAAATTCCATAAATGTTTGGACTGTGTTAAGTGTCACTCCATGTACCGCTCGGCGTGCTTCTCCTCTCAGTTTATTCCTTAGTATTAGTGCGAGGTTCGCCTGTGCCTCTGCGAGCAACATCTGTTGAGCCTCCTCGCATCCTTCGATAAAGTGCGACAACGGAATGTTGTGTCCGTCGAAGATAGGAACTGCTTCGAGTGCGTATTTGACGGACACTGGCGGTACGGGTGCAGCCATATTAGCAGCTAAATTGTTGATACCTACTTGTAATGCTTGGAGTTGATGTATTGCTTGTTGACCAAGATTTCCTTGATTGTTCAGATCGTTTGGGTTGTTCAGATCGTTTAATATCGAATTATCCAAATCCAATAATGGTCGATCGTTTACCTGTTCTTGATTTCAGTTATTCCCTTCGTTACTCGCTGTACTCCTTGAATTATTTTCAAATGTTCGAGTCTCGTGAGCTGTGCTCATGCGTGGGTTATTCGCTTCCGGTGTCTCTTCTCCAGTGCCTTTCTGTGGTGTTCTGTCAAGCGTCATACTTCATTATCATGGCAGTAAGGGCGTTCAAATCCCACTTCTGACACCAAAAATTTATTTGTGTTACGTCCGGGCGAGCTCTTGACGAGTTCGCGCTGAGTGAACGTAACGGCGGTCTCTCTTTCGAGTCAAGGCGTTGGCCCTTTACATCGGGGACGGAGACCTCGCCTTCTACTGCCTAAGATTTACGATGCGCTGACAGGGTGCCTGAGACCGTGAGTCTTGTAGCACGTGGTGGAGAGCATGCAGGAAAATACGAAGAGTTGTAGAACTGTTTTAAATACTCACAAAATATATCTTTATTAAACGTCGATGCGTCGATACAGTAGTTGCGGTACTTTTGACTAGTTCGTACTCCGCAAGAGCGTTGAACTCAGCCGCGCAGGGCTGCTCCGAGAGAGCGTCGAGACGTAGCCGCGCAGGGCTATCGGAACTTTCGTCGAACAGAGCCTTGCTCGCTCCGTACAGGGTAAACGAAGTGTTGCAGCTTATGAGGCTGGTAGAATAACTAATCTTGCCGTAAAAGGCTTGGCTTTTTATACTAAATCGCTTCCTATACTTCCTATGGTTAGTCGAGTAGCATGGTGGGGTTAATGCATTTCTCTAATAAATTAGAGATGTGTCTAGGCGGTGCGTTTGTTCTAAGGGAATTGGTGGGAGATTTTCGGTAGTGGTCCCCTCTTATTGGGCGGCGCCTAGAGTTTCGGTCCAGTATAGGCGCGACAAGTGTCACATAATATCTATTAATTATGACCATCGAGAAATTAGTGGGAGAAAGAGTGGGGAAAGCATGCATAGATGCACTCGGGCGGCACGCTTTGATCTAATAGAATTAGGGTGCCGCTGGCCCGGCAACACCAGTGCGGCGGCTAGATAAAAGCATCTTGGCTCGCGCCGTGGCGACAAGTGTCGCGTGTGGTGTCTTGGTGGGGAAGCCACTGAGTGGGGAGGCGCGTGGCTAGAAGAGTATGTGTATCTTAGTTTGGGCTAGCGCATGCAGCTCGGTAAGGATGGTTTCTGCCCAGGAGGGCTTATGAGATTCGTTCGAACGCGTAGTATTCGAGTGCGCGGGGCGCATACTGTATTCATTCATAGATGTAGACTCGGGAGAGACTACATATTCTTAGCAGGTGCATTCTTCGGATGTGGGGATACTGCTCGGGAGAGCCTATCATATATTTCACTTGTGTGTGGTTACGGGTTCGTAACATTGGTATGCCGAAACAGTCATTTAGATTTGGCTATCGCAGAGAGGTGACAGACTATACACAAGGGAGCCTCGCTTTCATAAAGAACACACACACACAACAGTAATAATAAGTGAACAAGGGAAAAATATGTACAGCGAGTTGACCCAAAAAATTAATTTTGAGCACTGTCTCTACCGAGACCGAGCGTTGTTCTTCGAAGCAACCCTCGTTTTGGGGGGGAGGTGTTACGTCCGGTGAATTTTACCGAAAATTCACTGACGCAACCGGCTAAAATCCACAAAAATTGGTAATATGATAACAGTCAGAAAAGTCATAGAAAATCCATAGAAAATTTATAAAACACAAGTAATCATTGATAATGGATTACGTGTTCATTAATTATGCGTCAGCCAACACTGAATGATTCGATTCAGTGATTGGCATAGCAACAGTTGGTTAACTAAAAAAATATCGCAAGGGGTATATTCAGGTTGCTGGACAGGTATAATCGGCAGCGAGCATACCTTAGGCTACCTGAAGATCCCATTGTTTTAATTGAGACCGGAAAGGGCAATCCGAATCCTTGGCTATATGCGTCGGGAGACGGAGCCTTATCGCGCCAACACATAAAGCGAGGCGACGCACATACGCACACAGCGGTGCAGCCAGAGAATCCATGTGACTGTCTCGAGGCGACTGATTGGAAAAATCACCGTCGACGCTAACGAGTGCAGCACCTCGCAGGGCATTATTATTCAAAGTATTATTTAAAATATGTTCGATTGTTGTTAATAAAAACATCAAAAGATACCAAACGTGGACATTTTGCCAGAAAATAATGAATTAATCAATTATCTAATAGAATCACGAATGGAACATAGATTGGGTCAAGTCGTTAATATAAATTTGTCATAAACATTTATGACTTATTATTATCTATTATTATTATCATCAGGGAAATTAATTAACACCTTAAAATCATATTTTACTATCCTTAGAATAGTCAAATAAAATAGTCAAAAAGCAGGGAATTAATTATTATCATCAGAAAAAGATATTTAGAGACATTAAAAAAATTATCCGTTGAGAAACTAGGAATTTATAGATAATATTTATAACAATTTCATAAATCAGGATTATAACTTTGGATAGAAGAATCGTAGAAACTTCGCTCAAATTTGTAAATTCTCATTATTTAAATCGAAGATTGTCAAAATAATTTGTTTATCCGGAAAATCTTTGTAAAAACCAGAATTTTAAAGTTATTAAAATAAGCTGCGGAAGACGCTAAAACCGATCGATATTGACCGAAGAAGGGGGCGGCTGATGCAACGGGCAGCTTGGTGGCGCGGGTGCCCCCCGATCAAACCAATAAAAGAGGAACCTCCAAGGGCGGAAGGACAGTCTTGTCTTGCGGGCGACATACCTCCACCTCTTCACGACGGTCTTTTGCGGGCGAGACATTTCGACACATACATCTACAGTCATAAACCGCGGAAAATTAACTATTGTCCAGAAGTCTTTGACTTCTCACGGAATATTGTACCAACATTAAAATTTGAAATATTGGAGTTAATAATCGAATAAATATCCTGAATTATCATCGGATAAATAAATTGACGTTCAACGAAAAGTTATTTTATCACCTGCATATTTCGACATCATCATTTATTCGGCTTTGTCAACATTCATTCATTATCTTTGAAATTCGCTGATCGATTTAACCAATTTTCCCTGAAAGAAGGAAGGAAGGAAGGAAGGAGGAATTCGGAATCCGGAATCAACATCTTTCATCCATTTTCGATCGTTTCATTCATAAGTGTCGTTCATTGACAATCATCGTAAGTCATCAAATCATTTTATTTGGAATTTTCTATTTTGTGTTTTCAACCTTGCGCGAATATTTTATTCTTTTATTATTTCACCGGATGTTAATTAACTTTTTCGAATCATCATTAATAAACAATCAGAGTTTCGATAAATCATAGTTTGAATTTATAAGTCGAGATCTTCGATCTTTCCTCGAGAGACCCTGGGTATAGAGCAATGAACTCGACGTTTGGTGATAACGCTGGCCTTCAGTCGGTGGCGGACAGCACTGCGCGACCGTGAGGGCTCTAATTACACAGCCTTGCTACGGTGTGTCAGGGACGAGTGAGGAATCATAATATTTTGAACGTGATACACACCTTATAAGATCATCGAGCTATATTCTTTTCGACATGCAGACTCAGCCCATCCCTGAATAAATTTCCGAAAGGTTAGATTCAAATGGGGCACTGTTCTGATAAAGCGTCACATGCGATAAACGTGTAATAGGGAGAGAAATCTCCTTTACCGTAGATGCAGGAAACTGCTGATCAGGACGTAACACGAGAATTACCGAGCCACTTATGTCGAAATAAAAACATGCTCCAAATCCCGTTCTCGAAGAAGCGAGGATTTGGAAAGATAATTGTTTACAGAAATAAAGTAAACCATAAACATCTAAACAATATTAAGCTGACGTGCCTGCTCTCTTATTCGTATATAAGGGATCGAGAGCAGACATTCATCAGTCTCTTCGGAACTCCTGATTCTTACGGTTGACTACAGATACACCATACGAGCGAAGCTCAAACGCGATAAGTAGATTGTGCGAATATTGAACCCCTATCGCGAAGGATTAACGCACGACAGACGGTAATCCAGTCGGTGTATCAAGCGTACAAATTGTACTACGATTGGTAATTCAAAAGGACAGACGTAAGCATAAATAGAGCTTTAATGAATAAACTAAAGTATCAACAAATAACATATAAATAGAGCAATATCCATTGTACCGAGAATTTTACCTCTCGTACATTTTGGCCCCAACTCCCAATGCCCGCGCTCCCTGCTCGGTCCGCGACTTTGCTCGGTACCGAATCTCGGGGCTCGAACCCACGACGAGATTGACTGATTTTCTAATACCGACCGAACAAAGTCGTCCCCGCGTGGCAAGGTGGAGGCCACTATCTCGCACGCGACTGGGCGCCAGGTACCTCGGTACCACCACTCGGAAAGCGGCATATTTATTTAAGACTCGCGACGAGTTACGGGGACGAACGAGGGAAACGGGTAAGGCGAAACTGGCGAGCCTCCGGCTAACTCAGCCCACCTGGGAGAAAATGGTAGAGGGGGGTGGACGGGCGAGTGACCAAACGCAATATTTTAATTAAATAATTTTATTCGTTGTTAGACACTATAATTTTCGTAGGCAAAATCGTATGCAAAACGGTAACAAATAGCAAACGCAGGCGGAGAAAATAAACTATGGCCGGAAGTCGAATGTAGCCCGGGAAAACTAAACTATTGCCCTAAAGGAATGTAGCCAAGGGTAAATAAACTGTTGTCAAAGGGAATGTAGCCAAGAAGAATTAAACTATTGTCAGAATGGAATGTAGCCGGGGGAAACACTATTGTCAAAAGGGAATGTAGCCGGGGGAAAAACTATTGTCAAAAGGGAATGTAGCCAAGGAAAATTAAACTATTGTCAGAATGGAATGTAGCCGGGAAAAAAAACTATTGTCAAAAGGGAATGTAGCCGGGGAGATAACTATTGACAAAATTAAATGTAGCCGAAAATTAGATTACCGAAATTAAAATGTAGCCCGAGAAGATAAACTATTATCAAAATTAAATGTAGCCGAAAATTACATTGCCGAAATTAAATGTAACCGAGACGAAAAAATACGGCATTTACTACGTCGAATAATAGACTCAGAAATATTCAAGAAAGGTAAAGTCATGAAAAGGTTTTGCGATTGCCAGGAAAATTCTATCCTTAATGTAGCCAATTCACCGTTACTCGGGACGCGAGATAGAATACAGAGACAAATGCTCGCTAGAACAAAGCTAGAACGCCAGATAGCCGAGGTAATCGAGAAGGTTCTCGGAACGGGCCGCCCGATGTAAACACGGCGCGCCCGTGACCTTTTACGCGCGATATAGCCAACACGCGGCCGAACGGCCTAACGAACGCTGGACGACGCGCTTGCCGTCCCTTTGTCTCGCAAGATGTAATGTAGCCCAGGTAACCGGCGAAATCGCCTTAGCCTCGATATAATGAAATTCGCGAGATTGAGCCGGTCGCAATATTCGAAGATGACGAAAGTCACCTCGCTGGTGTTCGAAATAAAGTTCGCGAGATGTAGCCGATGTTCGAAATAAAGTCGCGAAATATAGCCAGCTAATTAAGACAAACGCGACGAACGTCCTTGCGCGAATGTTCGAATTGCGATACGCGATATAGAGCCCAGGATAGAATGTAGCCGAAAGATACGCAAAGTTAACAAAATAACAATAGATAAAGCCGAAAAGGTAAAAGAAATTATAGCAGGGAGACAGGTAGCCGAGAGAAAACAAAAGTATATCAAATAAAGCGAAGAAAGAAAGACCAGCGCGACGATCTCGCCGGACATGCTTTACCGGACCCATCCTGCCCCTCTGGGCAACCAAAAGCACGACAATAAACGCGAAAAAGCTAACGCCAAACCTCTAATAAAATTTTAAATAGAAGAGGGGCCCGGCTTCGGCATCTCCGGCGAGCACAGAGTATCAGAGAGAGAGAGAGACGGAAGCTTACCGGTGTGTGAACAGCCCGGGAGATTATTCCAAAACGCCAAAACTGCCACTCGTCACCGCACTCGATCACCGACTGATGAATAAATTAACGCGTTCCCGGGACTGACCGCGCTAGCGCTTCCCCCTCTCTCGCGACTCCCGAATCTAGCCTACGCTAAGCGGCTAAGACGCCGGAAGAAACCGGTTCTGCCTCCGGCCGCTCCCCGCTACCCGCGAGAATCTTCCGCTCGCAGCGATGATTGTCGATATCCACGGACTCCTTCCTCCCAGGATCCGGTGGGGCAAAATGAACGCGAGGGGAGGCCTCCCTCGCGAAATGAGGCGTCCCTCTTCCTCCGCGGTGGGCCCACTCGGTACGCCATATAACTGCACCTCGACGTGCATTTTTCCCTCGTAATCCCCGCAAGTGGAGGCGCCGTGATGAGCGGTCCTCGGTGTCCGTGAATTCGACGGGACAGGAACGGCTCCAGGCCGTGTAGTCGGGAGGGACGGGAAACTCTGTATCTCGGTCCAAACCCGCGTCCCGCCGGCCTCCAAGTCCACGGAAGCAGGTCTCTTGCTTCCGCCTGCTTGCCGAGCGAATTCTTCTCCGGCCTTCTTAGGCCAATCTCCACCGGTGAACACGGTCGGGGCAAAACGGTCCGACGGTTAAATCGAAGAGTCATGCGACTCTGGTATGGCCTAAAAAAAAGACTTAACGACACGAAAAAACAACGGGTCGCTGATTTTGCGAATAAAATAAAATTAAAGAAAATTAATTAAAATAAAATAAAATAAAGAAAAGCCCTCGGCGAGTCGACGATCGAGCCGGTTCGACGAGCGGCGTACTCAGGGCCGTAAATCCGGCCCACTGCTCGACCAAAAACCGTGCGAGGTGACGGGACGTAAAATGTCGCGTCACAAACCTCCCTCCCCATAGGTTGCCAGGGGGATGCCGTCTTCCGAACGGCGCTCGTTGAATCCTTCTCTTCTTATCAGTTTTTGCCGTGGACTCCTGTCTCTCTAGATGTTTCCTCGCATGGCCTGGCGAACAGCAGACCGGCAGCGCTGCCTCTCGGGCTGAAACAATGAAACACACCGGCGAAAACTCCGTCTCGGAGCCCAGGTAAACACCTCCGTCCTCGCAATAAGCGTTATGCTCCACCCTGTGCAGGTCTGGTCTTTGCACGAAATCGAAGGAACTCTAATGAAGGAAGGAATCCGCAAACCGCGAAGCACCGCCTAATTCGGTGATACACTAAAAAAAAAAATTTTGAGCCACAACATTATACTTTAGAAAGCGATTAATATATTTCGAACGCAAGTTTACGTAGCCAGACAAAATAACAATAATAGCGTGTTGGTGGGGTTTAATAAGCTTTACGAACTTAGAAACGATGAGAAAGAGAGTAACAAATGATAATACTTGTAGTTAGCCTATGATTAAGTAATCTCCTTCCTTTGGCGCTTGAGGGTCTTACGGGATGCGCATTTCGGTGATTTTCCTGCCCAAAAAAAATAATAATAAAATAAATAAATAAATAAAATTACCTCTCAAAAAAAAAAATCTTTGGCTGATTAGCCGTCACCGGGTCTTACGGGGAGGTTCTTTTGAGTTTCCCGGCCCAAAAAAAAACAACGAAAAAGAAAAAAAAACGGAATTGGCCTCATAAAAAAAAAACAAAAATAAATACTTTTGGCTTGTTCGCCTGTCGTCGGGACTTACGGGGAGGTTCTTTTTAATTGTCCCGGCCCAGAAAAAAAACACAAAAAAAAAATTAAACGTGGTTTGTCGTTCGGGTATGTAGCCGATTCGGATGCCCAAGCGGGAGGTGGACCCCAAAAAAAAAATATCAAAAAAAATGCTCGCGAATGGTGCTCGGACTACCACTCGTCCTCTCTCGGTGGGCGGCGTTGCGGCGGATGATCTTCGCCGTGGCGATGCGTGTACCCGTCGTCGTCCTCAACACGCTGGCGGCGTTGTGGCGGGTACTCCTCGCCTTGGTGGTGCATGGGACAGTCGTCGTCGTAGGGGCGAGTGTGTCGGTCGTTGGTCCATCGCTCGTGATGGTAAGGTGGGCTTCCCTGGCGTCGCGGACGACCCTCGGAGGTTTGTGGCCGGGGGCGCTCCAAAATTTCCTCTCGAGGAACGTTACGGCCCAATTGCGGGACCCAAGGGCCACGTGCTCGCCACTCCTGGCCGTGTATCGGGCATTCCCGCACCGATACCCCAGGGTGACCACAGCGGTTGCAGTGCCGAGTCTTGGGCAGAAGGCACTTCGGCTTAACATGAGCTGATCTGCCGCAGTTAAAACAACGCCCATAACGGGGCCCGGGCGTGATCTCCGGGGCTACCGGAGGAGCTGGTGGGTCCGGGTTTCTCTCCGCCTGATTCACCGGGTCGCGGAGGTGCACCGGGAAGTCGGTCTGCACCCCCACGTCAACCGTCGCGGGTACTTCCGGGGTCTGCGTGGCGATAGCCGGGTTTGGTTGAGCGACTGGAACCGTCGGGATAGCGGGTTCCGCGGGTCCTCCCTGCATTGAGGCGGCGTCAGCTCGGTCCGTCCAATCCGCCGATGCAGCCTGGATGGCGAAGATCCGCAGCGGCGGAGTGTCGGGTGTGCCGTAGACGGAAGCTTGACCGGGCCATGTGATCGAGGGTATCCCGGCGGCAGAGTCCTCCATGGGGCGATCGTCGAGGTCCTCGACACCGGTGGCCATTTGGTTCCAAGGAGCCAGTCCTCGCGCGAGTGGACACTGCTCGGATCCCCGGTGAGCGAGGGCGTTCACCTGCCGGGCGAGGTCGACTGCGATGGCCGGCTTGAGGGCGAACAACGCCGCGAATTCCCGGGCGTGTGGGCGAAGAGGGTCCCAAAGGGGGTTGTCGTCGATGACGAACGCCCCATTCGCGTCGCGCAGGTCCGTCAACCTCTCGAGGACCGAGTCCGCGGAGAGTAGGCTGTCGGTGCCACTCTCCCGGCGAAGCTCGGCGTCGACTGGTTCCTCGTCTGCCTCGGTGTCGGTTCCGGCTAAAAGCGCGTCTTCATCGACAGGATCGTAATTCTCCTCGCGCGCCTCGGCATGTGGTGCGGATGGAGACTGGGGCGGGGTAACTTCCTCCTCGGGCGAGATATCCTCGAAGCCACTCACATGGACGAACGACGGTTCGTGGTACAGTCCGTTCGATGCGGTGGGAAGATCGTTCGTGGCGACCTCGTCATCTGGCTCATAATCAAGTACCTCGATTGACGATGACGACGATGGCGAGTCACAGTCTCGTTGGTTGCCCGAGGTGCTGTCCGGTGGTACCGACATTTTGGCTCGACGTATCCGGTAGTAGTTAGCGGTGCACTATGGCGACCCCCACTCCTATCCCCACTCCTCGAGCCCCGTTGAGAGCGTAGTTCGAGGTGATGGTGGGGGTATGAGTGGGGATAGGTTCCGCAGCAGTCCCACTCTTACCCCCACTCCTCCAGCACAGAGTGTTGGAGGTTGTGGGTTTGAGAGTGAGAGGGTGTGCGTGTGCGCTGTCGCCATAGTGCACCGCTTTTTTTTATTATGCACAGAGTTACATATTTCTTAAAGTTAGGTTTCATGCACAGTTTAGATCGATGAATTCAATACGATTATATATGGAGTCCAAATACCGCAGCCCTACACTCTTTTTTCACAAAGTTCTGCTATTTCGTCGAACACTTCGTCATTATGGTTCAGAAAGAAACTAACCCTTAGGGGCATGAAGACACTGAAATCCAAACCTATATCGGCAATCACTTGTCTCCCGTGTTTGGTGTTGACCATCCTCATTCTTGAGATTCTATATATCTTCTGAAGTTCCAGTTCCGCAATCCTTTTATATGGTAGGTGGGACGGTACGCGACCGGTGTCATTGAGCTTCGACAATTTTTCAAATACATAATTCACTTTACGGGTTAACGAAAAGAAGAAGAAGATCTTCGAAGTGGGACCTCGTTAAGGTAACGCTGGAGTTTTTTAACGTTCTGTAGAGCACACTGAGCGCCTCTGGGCTCCGTCTGTAGGAAACAATGCCACGAGCACACTTTTGCTGTCTTCGACGGCGGAACATCGAGTGATGGACAATCGGCGCGTTCGCTCAAGTTTATGATTTTGCGTCCTGTGGCCTGTTCTAAGATTTGTACAGTCGGCTCACCTACCGCGTACAGTCGAGATTGCTCGCCAACACTTTTCGCAATTTCGCGTAATTCTTGATACAGTTCAGTGAGCGTGACGCCATTATCATGCAGCCAGCCACTCAGCCAGTGTATACCGTGGATGTACTTAGTCCGCCAATTATTTATTCTTCGTATCCGGGGCGACAATACCTCGATGATATAAGGTGGAGAGACCATCCACAGCATTCGACGCTGTGGTTTATCCACCGAACCCACACACACCTCTTTCGGCAATAATTCACCATTCATATCTTTTAAATACAGAATATCAAACACCAGATCTGTACCGGGTATATCAAACACCTGATGTGGACAGTGCATATTGTCATTGAAACCCGTGAACACGTTTTACGCTCTCAGCAGACGGCAGAAGACTGAGCTGCGCTGAAGTTGTTATCACACAGCAGCAATCGTCAGCAATATTGCACGTGCAGATTGAAACAGGATGCGCCTCTTCATTTTTTTTTTATTCTAACTGGAACTGGACAGCCTCCAAATATTCCACCCGTGCACTTATTCCCTGATAAAACACCGTCGAAGGATCCAAATATTCCAGATAGGAATTTATTATCGAAACGCCTGCTGTGCAGCGTTGCGACCAACGTTCTCCATCCACCGCTGTTTGCACCTCCTCCAACTCCTGATATAATTTTTCAACGATGCAAATCGTGATTATTTGTATTACTTTCTGTACCACCGTCGAGTAACCGTTCATTCTGCAACAACGTGAACGCAACTGTGCCAAGAGCACATTTTTGCTACCGCCGGTGACGGGATGATGGACTATCCCCTCCAGGTTTATGATTAAAATATTGCTACGTGTACATTTTAAGCAACTAGAGGGGATAGGCGTTGAGAGTATATTTTGCATCGTATAAAAGAAGAAATAAATCAATTTTATCGATAATCTGTTATTTATTTATACATGAGCCAAGCACGATAATATATTTTAACTATTATGGATGTTGTTGGCTTTGACTGGAGCAACGTCTTCTTCTTCTTCTTCTCCCGGTACTGTTGAATTATCCAACTCCCAAGAATAAGATTGACCACAGCAGCTCATACTCAATAACTATGAGCTCTCCGTTGGGCGGACGGGCTTGAACTCCAGGTTATTATACCTTGTCCCGTAGTACTGCATGAGCAGTTTTTTCTCATGCGCAGCAGCAGTCATCTGGTGCAACAGATTGGCGTCATCCTCGAAGACCTTGGCGAATCTCGCTGGGAGGTAGCAAGTACCCTGGCG
>CAKJTD010000019.1:0-41440 GCA_917499995.1 Ichneumon xanthorius
GTGGCGTGTGCGTGTGCGTGTGCGTGTGCGTGTGCGTGTGCGTGTGCGTGTGCGTGTGCGTGTGCGTGTGCGTGTGCGTGTGCGTGTGCGTGTGCGTGTGCGTGTGCGTGTGCGTGTGCGTGTGCGTGTGCGTGTGCGTGTGCGTGTGCGTGTGCGTGTGCGTGTGCGTGTGCGTGTGCGTGTGCGTGTGCGTGTGCGTGTGCGTGTGCGTGTGCGTGTGCGTGTGCGTGTGCGTGTGCGTGTGCGTGTGCGTGTGCGTGTGCGTGTGCGTGTGCGTGTGCGTGTGCGTGTGCGTGTGCGTGTGCGTGTGCGTGTGCGTGTGCGTGTGCGTGTGCGTGTGCGTGTGCGTGTGCGTGTGCGTGTGCGTGTGCGTGTGCGTGTGCGTGTGCGTGTTATCAACCTTGGTGCTCGTAACTCGACGATGAGCTCGATTTTTTTATACAAAGTGTGCGTACAGCTTAAAAAAGAAAGAAAAAAATGGTTTTTTTTTTTGCAGTGTGCGGAAGGATTTTCGATAAAGTGAGGAGAGGAGGAATAAGCGGGGTGAAAACCGAAGTGCACGCGTCCACAGTGTATGGATCAGGAAGGATCACGGGAAAAGTCTTGCCGCTGCTGGATTAAATAAAAGCCACGGGGGTCCGGGAGACGGACTAGAAACTTGAACCGGGCATAATGGTGAGTCAGTTTGTAAACTTTTATTAATTTTACGCAATTCTATACCCCGATCTTTCAATCCTTTCACATAAATTACCATTTTTATTTATTTTTCCTCATATTTTAATTAGATTTAAAGGAAACTTAATTATATTTTTTAAATGATTAAAATTACGAATATTATGAAGAAAGGAAAGAAAGAAAATGTTGTGTTTGAGAGGAAGTTGTAGCAGATGGGAAAGTCAGTCAAAGGGGTTTTTATGTTTGTTCCCCGATTTGAGGGTATATCAAATCGGAGAAGCTTGGTAGGGGGTTTATATTCGTGTAGGTGAACTCGGGAGTGAGGGGTGTGATTTCTCGAGCGTACTGTCCTCCGTGCTCACTCACACTTAGACATTAGGAGAGGAACACTCACGGGCTTGCGCGGCTCGGTGTTGGTGCGAGAGAAGAGAGCTTTGTCTCTGGTCGCGTCGAGTGTGCGCGCGCGCTTTTCCCAACGCGCACACACCAACGATAACGTGCATGTGTCGGGATTTTATTGTATCTATGAAGAATTTTTAAAGGCCTTTTCAGAGGTTTAAACTACCTGCCCCCCTTCTTGTAGTTCACTGTACTTCCACACTGTCGACCAAGAGAGGGCTTTGAGTTCTGACTTCTTGGAGACTGACTTTGCACACCTTTTTTCAGGGGGGTTATTCTCGAGTCATTCGTTTGCAAAACGTATACGTTCTGTCGCTGTATTCATTCATACGTTTATACTCATACAACCATAGCACGTATACGTTTTGCAAACGAATGACTCGTGAATAAACACCCAGGGGTATTGCATTTTAACGATTTTTTTTAAATTTGTTATTATATACTCGTAGTTCCAATGTATTAAAAACGGCCACAATTTTTATTTTTCTTGGTATCGTTGTAATGTTTTTGGTTATTCGGGTTATTTAAAAAAATATATATTGTGGATCTTTGAGGAGAACATTTTTTTGTTTAAAGTACCAAAATCTTTTATCGGTGTACATAATTAGATTGTTTATTGGTAATATAATAATAATAGCTGACCCATTTACAATTTCTCCCCCGTACGCACGTCCGTCAAGAACTTAGAATAATAAGGGCTTATGTCTTTTTTTAAATATGTATATATCTCTATAATATAAAAAGATTTCGCCGCCGTCGCCGCCGTGTCAAGAATCGACGGGTGGGAGGGGGGGACCCTCCGTCCGTCTTTTGAAATATTTAGAATAATAAGGGTTTACGTCCAGAAATGGGTGCGAGCGCGCGAAGCGCGCAAGCCACAATAACCCGCTAGTATATATATCTATATATATATATTACGTTTCTTAAAACCATTATTATTACCCACCTTTAACTTTATCGTTGAAACACGAATCTGTTTAAATTTTGGAATAAATTGTCACTCCACACGGTGCCATTATAACGAAAATAATTGCATCGGTGGTTGCCCGGAGGTATATTGTGACAGCAAACAATCCTACTGGGGGGGGGCAAAAGCCGCGCAATTATATATGAGAGGAGAGTGGCGTGCGCGCAGTAATTCGAGTAGGCTCGTTTCTCTATCTCCGGATCCCCCGTTCTCGGACCGGATGAACTTTTGGAAATACTCGGTTCTACGTAACCGACGAAAAGCTCCCAAATACGAACACGCACACACAGACCCACGAAATTTTCACCAGAGTCTTCCAATCGAAATAGATATATATTAGGTTACATGTACACAGTATATAAAATGTTTATTTTCAAAGTACACATTACGAATATATACTCAGCTAATGGGCACACCGATGTACCTATTTACATTTGTGTACATCCATAATTCAACATGACTCCCATGCATCATTCGCGCATAATGAAATGATGCATAGCTCGGGAGATATTTCTTGTTCTCTCTTTCGCTCGTTCGTTCGTGCGGTGATTCGCATTGCCGGTTTCGTTTCCACCATGATTTACAAGCTGTGTTCGACGCGCACGTATTCCTCACGCTTCTCTTCTTAAATTTTTTTCATTTATAAAAAAAAATTTCTTTCCTTTCTACCTGAAATGTTTCTCGGCGCTTTCTCCCGCCATTCACAACTCGTTTCTCAACGCTGAGTACTCGTGTCAGTCCGCACGTACTAAGGCTTCAAGAAAATCGTTGCCGATATTTAGAGTATAGACTAAATAACGTTAATTGGATACCGAGAGGCTCTCGGCTTGCTCGTGTCTATTTTTTTTATCTCCCTTTCGTACCGGCGGCTTGACACACACGCATCGAAGACAAAACGATTTCGTTCGATAACGTGTAGAGACACGCCGCGCAAGGTAATCGGCGGTGTACCGATGTTTTGTCGAGTTTACTCACTTAACGTCTTCTTTACTTTCCTTTTACTATGACTGTAGAACGTCGTCATACCGATGACTCGGTCGTTGACCGAGAAATGTGCGTTGGAAAGATTTAGCTCGTTCTACGGTTCTTTTTATTTATAATCGACAATGCACGTTCCTAGTTACACGGGCACTGGATGTCCCAGAATAAAATAAAAATAATTTCCCTTAAAATAAATATTTATGAGATTATTCGTTTGGAAGTTGAATTTTGAATTTTGCGATTCCACGTCCACCGCGTCATTGCGGTTGCGCGGTTGCGCGGTTGCACGGTTGCGCGGTTGCGCGGTTGCGCGGGTTCATAATACGCGCGACTACGTAATACCGCGCGTTCGAGCGATTATGGTTTAAGCACGAACGCAACTGTAAATACGTGCCGTAAGCACAAACAACCGATGTAGGGAGAGTGAGAAAGCGCAATTATAAAGCCTTCGCTACCGAACGTCTGAGCCAGCCAGCATCTGGCATCCAATCAACCTTCCGTTAATTGCGCGAGACGATCCTGAGGTTTCCCCGTGTTGATTATCGGCTCGAATGCGCTCCCCAACGGCTGTCGGGAGCTCGACAGCTATCGCGAGGCTGATGAGCCCAAGCGACAAGCTTCCAGGAAACGCCAGACGTAAACCCACGGGACTGACAAACAAAACTGTGTAACCACATCTCTTACCGAGCCGATAAACCGAGTCTTTGAGCCGAGAAAGATTTCTCCGATGCACAGGCTCGATTATTCATTTTGCCTTGGTACACGTTCGAATTACACGGGTGGATGTTTTTTTACAGTCGACACGATCCAATGCTCCCCAATAGTCTTCAATTTTTTAATTACATACTTATCTGACAATTTTTTTATGGACGGAATCTTAATAAAACAAAAAATAATAATTCTTATACTTAAAAATAGTAATGTCACTGCTAGTTTAATCAAATCCGACGGGGGGAATCCGGGGAATTTAATTACAATTAACACTTTATCTCAAGTAAAATAATTATTAAAATTAAAAAAAAAATCAATTTTGATATTAAAATAAAAAAATTGTTTGCCTCCAAACGCGGGTGTTATTTTTGGTGTTCAAAAATCGCAAAGTATTCTCGATCGCCGCTAATTTTTTAACGAGTTCGCTTGCGACGATTGGATGGTAAATTATGTAAATCGCGGAAGGTCGATCCGAGACGAAAACAGTGCAAATTGCTCCCTCCATTGTCCCTCTGCCGAGCGTAAAAACGTTTCGATCCATCAAAGTAAACTCCGATTGATGAATAAACCGATCGCACGCACCCTAATTGAGTCGAGTGAACGGCGAATCGTCTCTTTTGTTTCCGACACGGTCTACTGCGTTGCGAGCAGCCCTCCCGCGGCGTGTCGGCGACTCGACGGTTAGCATAATATAAATAGATTTATGTACGCGAGCGATCTATATTTCACAAACGATTACGCGATTTACGGTTCAGTACCTGCTGCACGTGCTCGAGCGAGATCCATGGCGGGATCCATGGCGGGATCCATGGCGGTGGCAAAATAGCTGTAAGGACGCAGAGTGTTACGCACGCCGGAAGTCATCGTGATAACGATCGTATTATCATTTGCCCCTCCCTCCCCGCCACTCCCCCGCCTTTCTCGCCTTCGTCCACTAATAATAGCTGTATAAAAATACCGGCGTTGAACAAAGTCTATCGTAATTGTAACTTCTCGCGGTCCGACTCGTGCGATTAACTCCGAGGAACGGGATCGATACGGGTGGACTGTCGATCCAAGAGAACGCTCTCCGATGCGCGAACCCTTTGACGCAGTGACGATCAACTTATTTATTTACCGTCATAAACTATATATATATAATTTTTTTTATTCAACATTAAATAACAAAAATATTACGATGGTCGATCAATTTCCCGATCGATTTTCGATCGTTGACTTTCTCCCGTTTCCATCTCCTCCTCGTTATACATACGCGTAAATCATTTAACAACATACCTCCAGTATTTTTTTTATACCTCGACGATTCGAATATCGCCCAACGACATCGATCTCAAGCTGTTCGCTCGTTATAATGAATATTCGTGGATTAACCGTGTCAGCGAACGACTGATTATAATAAATACCTAATTGATAATCATCCCAGTATCCCGGCTTCCTCGGCGTGTCGGCACGCGGTTCGCATGCGACAACTGCTTTCAAGGCGGATAAGGGCTCCCTCTCTCTCTCTCTCTCTCATTAGGCACGACCGAGCGTAAGCGAAAAGAAGTGCCTTATACATTCGTCATCGCAAAATCTGTTACTGTCTGAAAACTAAATGATATCAGTATAACTTGGCCTTTTGACCATTTTATAAGTGATTTCAATAGATTTTAGCGGTGTGTGTATGTGTGTGTGTGTGTGTGTGTGTGTGTGTGTGTGTATGTGTTTATCCACTGTAACAAATGAACGGCTGAACCGATTTGGCTCCGATTCCGATTAGTCATCATACATTAGTCACAGATGGTCCACTAAGATTTGCAGCTTAATCGCTTCAGCTGTTCCCAAACGGTAGGGACAAGAATGCTGAAGATTTTTTTTTTTTTTTTTTTTTTTGCTTATCTTTATCCATTTTATCAACCAAACGACTGAAACAAAGGTTTTTTTTTTTAATTTTACATACACACCATATACAATTCTTAAACAGCATATGAAGTACTGCGATCGGTAAAACCGGAAATTCATTTTTTTTTTAATTATTATTATTTTTTTATGACGCTGACCCTGGACGATCAAACAAAAATTCTTACATGAAACAAAATATCCACTTTATACCGTAAAGCGGATATTATAACATTTTCCTTTATACAGTCGAAGATCAACAGCCGCGAAAATAAATAACAATTTTTTTTTTTAATTTATTATTCTGATAAGAAACCGAATTCATAGAATTGATTTGTAAATCACACTCGTGGAGGTCAGTACAAACATTAGAATAGATGTCATAAATTATAACCGAGCGCAAAGCTTAACTTGTATCGTGCGTCTTTTTATCCCCCAATTAACATCAAAAAGCCGTATCATGCGTACGTTGTATACAGACAACACGCCTTTCTAATGTTGGTCACAATATAGAAACGAAGCGCATAGCGCAACGGGCAATTATTACAATGGAGCGCGACAACAGATGGTCGTGCCTATTGCGAAAAAGCGAAGCTTTTTTGCCATTTTCTTTAGTTTCCAAGATTGTGCATCGGACATCCGTATCAAACTTTAAAACTTGCCGATGAATCAAAATATCCTTCGCCGTCTTAATTCATTATATAGTTAACATATAGCTCAACAAATTTAAAATTATTTAGACATCTGTAAATAAGTTTTGCCAATAAAATCTTTTAAATTTTTATCTGCTTTTCCGCGAAAATGATTACACGAAATTTGTGAATAAGAATTCAGAGCGTAAACGCGAGGTGTGCATAAAATTTCGTAGTGCGTAGCGCAACGTATGAATACCATTTCAGAGCACGTAATACGATGTGTCAATAATTTTACGAAAAGTACAGTGCGATGTGTACACGCTGCGAGTGCCTTCAAAAATGTCACTGCGGGATATCTTCACGAAGTATGAGCGACAAAACTTCAAAACGAAGTTTGAGAAACAAAACCTCAAAACGAAGTTTAAGCAAGAAAACCTCAAAACGCCGTTTGAACCGCAAAACCTCAAAAGACGAGCCCCGAAGCGGCTCCAAGCCCCGCAGGGGCTTGTTTTTGTTATGTGTATGTGTATGTGTATGTGTATGTGTATGTGTATGTGTATGTGTATGTGTATGTGTATGTGTATGTGTATGTGTATGTGTATGTGTATGTGTATGTGTATGTGTATGTGTATGTGTATGTGTATGTGTATGTGTATGTGTATGTGTATGTGTATGTGTATGTGTATGTGTATGTGTATGTGTATGTGTATGTGTATGTGTATGTGTATGTGTATGTGTATGTGTATGTGTATGTGTATGTGTATGTGTATGTGTATGTGTATGTGTATGTGTATGTGTATGTGTATGTGTATGTGTATGTGTATGTGTATGTGTATGTGTATGTGTATGTGTATGTGTATGTGTATGTGTATGTGTATGTGTATGTGTATGTGTATGTGTATTAGGGTGTTTCAAAAAAAGGCATTGTTTTTTAAATTTTTCTCCCACCTGTTCAAAGTACAGATTTCGATCTCAAATTGAACCTCACAAAAGGCGGTACCAAGCAAAAAATCCTAAGAGGTGCCGCATTCGACGGTTAACCCAAAAAATGCGGCACCTCTCAAACTTAATTGTCAGCGACCGTCTTTCGCTGGATTTTTTTATCAATTAATATATATAGTTCTATAGGGTGGGAGCTTAACGTTTTGCCATTTTTTGTATTAAACACAAAAGACTACAAATAAAAAAATTATTAAAAATATGTATTTTGGGTTCACTACAAAAAATTACAAAAAGTTAATCTCCCACCCCGTAGAATTATATATTTCGATCTAAAAAAACATTTCGCGAAAGGCGGTCGTTGACAATTAAGTTTAAAAGGTGCCGCATTTTTGGGTACAAACGTCGAATGCGGCACCTCTTAGAATTTTTTGCTAGAGACCACCTTTCGCGAGGTTCAATTTGAGATCGAAATCTAGACTTTAAAAAAGTGGGAGCAAAATAATTAAAAAAATGTCCTTTTTGTGAAACACCCTAATGTGTATGTGTATGTGTATGTGTATGTGTATGTGTATGTGTATGTGTGTTTTGTTTTAACCCGTTCACATCTCATCACCGGTTGATGCGTTTTTAATTATTGTAATTCTTTCCAACGCTCTCGTTCTTGCGACAGACAGCTGTTGCAGCATGCAGTGGCGAGATCGCCAACGCCTTATCTCTGCCCGGAGGTGTGCACCGAGACACGACACACACACATACACAGCTTCTTCTCTTGTCGAGTAGTTAAACGGGCACGTAGAAATTTCGCAGTGGACAGGAGGGCGGTGTAGCGGCGACCGGGAACGGTTAGCATAAACGTAACGTCACACATAACGCTAGTCGATACGCGCTGCGATACATAAAACATGACCCGTGTATCGGCTTCACTGTTCCCTCGTGATATATAGAACTCTAACTATCGTACTGCCGTACGGGAATTTTTATGTATATATATATATATGCGGGGAGAGCACAGAAGCGAATTTCCAACTGCAGAATCGTCGCCCCGCGTACACGGGGACACGGGAACACGGGGCGCAAGCGCGAACGCGGAAATAAAATTTAATCGTCGGTTAAATGCGGCATTGACTACCTTAATGCTCGACATTATTGCCGACTCCACGGAATCTCCTTCTCCCTGTGTTCTCCTCTCTCGTGCCACTTCCGGACCTCCGACGAAATCGCATGCACGACCAGTTTTGGGGGAGGGAGAGAATGCTCGAGGAGCATTCTCCGGCTATCGAATATTAAATCTACAGTATTTTCGTGTAATAAAATGTATATATTTTTTTTTCGTCAATTAAGGAAATTCATTTTCTTTTTTTACATTCTCTGAAAATTTAATCGTTGCTACTATTATTTTTGTAATTGCCATTACAAAGTTATATAATAAATACATACATGATTAAGTATACGACGGGGTTGAAAAAGCTAGATAAGCAGATATCATTCGGATTTCTTCAGCAAAAATCGAGTGGGAAAAAAATTCAGGAGCGCACAATTCCATGTATACGTTGGTGTATTTTTTCGAACCTGGATCGGCGAAACGTTTTGCATAAAAGTCAAACACGACGTTGACGTTTCGGAGGAAACGCGAGCATTTTTTTTTTTTTTTCATTATCGCGAAAATATAAAATAATAAAGTATAAATTTTGTAATTTTTCTCTTGATGAAACCGTCGGCCCCGTTCTCCGGGCGATAAGTGGAGATAGTGGATGGCTCGATGACAGCCTGTCATGACGCAATCGTGTCGTAGTTAGACTCGCGCATTGCAGTTGCCTCGGTGACTATTGATTAACTTGCCCCGACGCGTACATTATTGTATAATCATCGATCGATTATAATATATGCGAGTTTAAGTGTCCGCGGGCGACGTGAACAGCGATCGCGCGGCATGGCGAGTGGAGGGGAAGAGGGAGAACCGAGCGCGGGAATATAATGATAACTCGTGAAAAGATAACTACTCGGACGCCTCGTCACCGGTAAATTATTACAGGCATCGCTATTCATGTCATGATTGTACGGCCAACGGTGTGTACTGTGTTACTTTGCTGTTCTCCTGTTGAACTTATCGTGTAACGTATAGTTGTTGGGAGCTGGCCTAGCAGAAATCCATTATGCTTACCGATATTATTTATATCTGTCGAGAATTATGGGCTCTACCGGTTTTATTCATCGAAACATAACCCAAAAGCGCTCGCCTAACGATAATTACTCAACGATAGTCATTCAGATTTTACTCCACCGTAGCGTCACACTCCAATGGTGTTGAGACAAAAAATGAAAAATCAACTTTTAGCGAAACACGAAACGGAGCATTTTTTTTAGATCAATTCGTTAAAACAACTGCTTTTGCGATAATGATTTTCAAAAACCGACGACGTCTTTGCTGCCTTAAAATTTAGCCAAAAATAAATAAAATTTCAAAAAATAAACCAAAATAAGAATTAGCTTCTTTATCGTAAAATCGATATGGCAAGATGTGAGCTATATGTGAGTCGAGATTCAATATCGATCTAACTAATTAATAGTACAGTAACAAGTTATAGAATATTATAACAACAAATAGAAAATTGTATCAGATAGGAACGACACATCAAAAGTGGAATCGAAGAAGAATGACACATAGAAAATTATATCGCTGGCATATATCAGATAGGTACACCACATAAAAAAAAATAGTATTTCAGACGAACAACACAGACAAAATTTCATCGAAGAAGAAAGACACATAGAAAATTATATTGCTGGCATATATCACTTTGCAAATATGATGTTACACTACAGTAATCGAGTTAAAACTATATAATTAATCTCGATAAAACAAAAAAATTATAAATTAGGTTAAGTGCATAATTTGTGATAATTTTTTATTATTAATGTGTTCGGTGATTATTGCACCAGATATTATAGACACGGCATCGCATACATTTTTTCACACACTAATCGCGCACTAAACACCGACAACGTAAAAAAAAAACGCGAATAGAAAACACTACGATTATAAATAAATAACAATTCCAGGCTTTTCATGGGGCATTGGAAACTCGGCACAATCTCGGCTGCAGTTTGAAGTATGCGGCATCATTTGCGATTGTACGTAGAAGTGGGAATCGTCGACGTGATTTTTCGATATGTCACCGCGAACTTTTAACCGGATTTCTCCAATTATGGTGTATTACCTTCATTTCATACGTCCGCTCACAAATATATTGACACAAACATAGATCAGGCTATGTAGTTTCAGTATACCAAAATCTGTTAAGTAATTTTTTGCCGTTTCGACGTTTGTAGGCACTTGCGAAACGTGCCGAGCCGGTGGATCGCAGTGAAACGCATAACTCCCGTCTTTTTGCTCTAGCGGCCAGTCGGGAGTAAAAATAAAAAATTTCATTGTGAAATAACTCTACATTGGATAGGGGTGTCGGCAAATATTAGGTGTGCAATGGATTCGTCTTGAATCATACTGTAACGAAAAAAAAAATAGTCCGTCATTGTTCGAACACGTTTGTCAAGCTAAAAATTGACTCAAAGTAGAAAAAATAATTTTTCTATCCGTTGGACATTTTCAATTTCTTTGTAAATTTTTTCAACAAATTTTGGAAGATCGCCGCAGATTATGAGACCTCAGCGATTATAGTATCTCTAGCGATTTAAAAGATATAATTTTTCAAAGATATATCATTTAAAGAGAGATAATTTATCACGTAATTACCTTTAATAATTGTATGGCTATGAATATTCCTTTCTTTTTTTCTTTCTTTCTTTCTTCCCTTAGCATCTGTGTTGATACGAAAAATAATATTACAAATCATTGTGAATTTTATTTGTTTCATCAAATATATTCTTGCGTGTGCCTTATATCTCCACGGTCTGTAAAAGCACTTCATTTTGTATTACCTGAATAAAACGGCAAGATTAAATCGAAAAATTACAGATATGCCGAGATATGTGAAATCCGCGACATTATCAAACGAAGCAAATGAAAAATGCATTTAGATCAAGAGTTTGGCTCATTTCGTTCTTAAGTAGCAGAACAAAACAAGGCTTATCTCTGTAAAAATGTTAATAAATAATACAAAAAAACGCGTTTGCAGAGCCGAAATTGTAAACCAAATTTATATTTCATGAATACAAATACAAATCACAATGAATTGTAATATTATTGTTTCTTATTAACATAGATTCCAGGAAAGAAAGGAATATTCATAGTCCTAAAGTTATTGAAGGTTATTACGTGATACATTTTTTTTTGCATGTATATCTTTTGAACCGTAAAAGATACCATAATTGCCGAGGTCTCATAATTTCGGGTGTTCTTCCAAGGTTTTTTAAAAGAATTTAGAATTAAAAAAAAAAATGTCGAGCGATTAAAAAATGATGTTTTCCACCGTAATTCGATTTTTCGCGCGCCAAATGACGGACTATTTTTTTGTTTGTTATAGTATGATTCAAGACGAATCCATTGCACACCTAATATTTATTGATACCCCTATCCAATGCACAGTTATTTCACATTGAAATTTTGTAATTTTCTAATAATTGCTCATTTTCGATTAACAATTGCTCGGAGCCGGAGAAAAAAATGTCTACTGGAATTAGAACAGGTCGTGCCCGAGGATGGCTGTATTGGGATGGAATGCCCCGTATACATAATGCTAATACACATAAAAAAAAAAAAAATTATCACAGAGGTAAAATTATGAAGAAAAAAAAGTTCTATTTCGATACATTTATCCTTAAAAATAAACCTGTAGACTTTTTCAGTTGTAGTTTACACCCAGAAGTGACTTGACCGGCTTTAATCCAATTTGCAGAATGTTTTACACCTTTCCCGTTGAAAGGATAATCGCGGCGCATGCACATAGACGTGGTGCACGTCTATGGAACACGTATAGCGTTGTGTTATATTTTGCTCGTCGCACGGTCTATCACGCCGGGAGCGAAACTCGGCTGACTGTGCTATCGTTCCCACAGAGTGAGTGGTATATACCAATCTCAAATTATATCGGCAAATTTATCGTCAACATATTTCAAGCGGTCGAGTAGCAACTCCGCTCCGTACATATGTCTGCGTGTATGGGAACGCATTTGTGTTTCTGCACCGGCGGAGAACTCTGTTACTCGCTCGGTACGAGTCTTTATCACTGTCCCTGTTAATCCAGCGAAAGTCAACGAGGACCAGTAGCGGTATAGCGGCTCTTGTAGCATTGTCACGAAAAGTCGTATTCCCTTACGACACACACCCACCATCCATTATCTGGCCTAGCTGTACATATTTATCGGTCGATGTATCTATGTTTAATTAGCAGAGATCTCGTCTGACAGTAGAATAAAGCGGCAAATCATACGAGTCTGAGACATTAAGGTTAATAAAATATTCCCGTCGTAACTCACCCGCGAGACGGAAGTTGAAGATCAACAGTGTCTGTGTGCAGCATTAGCGGCTAGAGAAGTTTGGGGAACACAGCTCTGCATACAATGCATTTCGGTGTGAACTTTGACGAGCCGTTTTAATTTTTTTTACTTCATCGGATGTAGATTTTCACAGCGTAATTATATAGATTCGAGTACTGCTGAACGAGCGAACAACTTTTGGTAACAGTTCTTGGGCAATAACTGTGCTCGAACTGGAGCCATCGGTTAAAAATCCATTCTGAGGACCTCGAAGGCACAGCACCGTGCTACAAGTTTTCACGTTTCAACCTATTATCTTCCACTCTTGTTGACTCACGATAGGAAAGGAGCAAGGTACCCTTAAAAATGCCTTAATCCCTGGAAGGATCCTGCCTCATACCTGGGTAAACTTTTCGAAATGCAAAAATAGTGGAATGCCTCAGAAAAAGGAATATTGTAAGAAAGTTAATAATAAAAAAAGGACGTGTGTTCGAAGTGTTGATACACATCTTTAAATTTTTTTGTTTGGTTCTTCAAGTTTTATCAAATCAAAAAATAATCTATTCTCAACACGGGGGCATCAACGGGTTATATTATAAAGCTAGAGTCTCCCAACGGATTAGTATACATATATACATAAATCCTACGATGCATCAAAGAATTTTAGCGTGACTCTATTAGAGTTAATCGCGAATGGAATAAAGTGGCCTGAGAATACCGAATACCGCTCTCCGGTCTCTCTCTGGGGAGCTCCGCTGCATAATTCTATCGCATAACGTGCCCGACACTTGAAGATTGCTCGACGGCGCTAGGAAGACAGCGAGATACCTCAGCGAGCAGGCGGAATAGATAGATCGACTAGTCTAAAACTTATCCTCCTATCACTTCCAAGGTCTCGATCTATAGTGCTTACTATATAACTGCGTTGACGTGACTGTACCGATGTTCTCCGACAGAGATGATCCGGGTACTCGGCAAATTTTCGTTCCACGGCTTCTTAAAACCGTGAACCGCTTCACTCATCTTGGACGAGTCCTCGTCCCGTCGTTCCCGAGTGCCATAACCGGTAGGCCTCTTTTTCTCCCCCTCAGTCTCTGAATGCACAGCGCACTAATATTACAGCCTCCAGGATTTTCTCTATCTCCGTCTCTCTTGTTTCCAACTCTCAGAGCGATAAAGCGAACGCGGCGGGTGGAAGGGAGAGATAGAGAAAGGAGGATTCCCGGGGATCCGCGGCAATATTTTCCCAGGCCAGGAATGCTGGCTGTACCTACAGTAAACCGGCATCCAACTGCAGCACAAAATGGCCGCCGTCGCGGCAGGGGCGATCGACCGTGCGTGTGCGGAAGAGCGAGAGAGGAAATATCATTCCGTCTGCCTCTTTCCCTCATCGACTCTTCTTCCGCTCTCCTTCAGCCGACCTCCGCCCCCTCCCTCTTTCCGATGTTTCTCTATCTGGGCTTCGGCCTCCACCATACACCGTCTCCATCCGGCTCCGTACTATCTCTCATTCCTTCGCATCGGGGTTTAAGTACCTCGCCTTCCAACTCCCGCGAATGGACTCGGTGGCCGGAGGATTCCGTCGCACACGCGCATCTATAGACGCCCAAACACACCGGAACGGTGATGGCGATGGCGATGGCGATGGCGATGGCGATGGCGATGGCGATGGCGATGGCGATGGCGATGGCGATGGCGATGGCGATGGCGATGGCGATGGCGATGGCGATGGCGATGGCGATGGCGATGGCGATGGCGATGGCGATGGCGACGGCGACGGCGACGGCGACGGCGACGGCGACGGCGACGGCGACGGCGACGGCGACGGCGACGGCGACGGCGACGGCGACGGCGACGGCGACGGCGACGGCGACGGCGACGGCGACGGCGACGGCGACGGCGACGGCGACGGCGACGGCGACGGCGACGGCGACGGCGACGGCGACGGCGACGGCGACGGCGACGGCGACGGCGACGGCGACGGCGACGGCGACGGCGACGGCGACGGCAATGTCGATGGCGGTGTCGGTGTTTTGTCTACACCCGGCGAGAAGTAGGTACCCTTCATGTTGCGAAACTGAATCGCCGAATCTCTGTGTGCGCAAACTCTCTTTCCGTCGTAGCTTCCGCATACAACTGTCCCCCGGTTATCCCCGAGCGTTCTATCGTCTCCGTTACCCCGGAGGAAGATACACCCGATTACGCGGTTGCTGGACGGGGTAACGGGGGAGGATGGATGGATCAAGACGAACCCTTCATCTCTCGAAGCTAACTAGCGGAATCACTTTTCATCGTACTATCCGCGTACATCTGTACCTCCCAAGCGTTTTCTCCTATTACATTATACAGTCCCGATTACGTGGCTGGTGACCGGGGGTGAAATGGGAGGGAGGGAGGGAGGAAGGATGGATAGATGGATAGATGGATAGATGGATAGATGGATGAATGGATAGATGGATGGATGGATGGATGGATGGATGGATGGATGGATGAATGGATGGATGGATGAATGGATGGATGGACGGACGGATGGATGGACGGATGGATGGACGGATGGACGGATGGATGGACGGACGGACGGACGGACGGACGGACGGACGGACGGACGGACGGACGGACGGACGGACGGACGGACGGACGGACGGACGGACGGACGGACGGACGGACGGACGGACGGACGGACGGACGGACGGACGGACGGACGGACGGACGGACGGACGGACGGACGGACGGACGGACGGACGGACGGACGGACGGACGGACGGACGGACGGACGGACGGACGGACGGACGGACGGACGGACGGACGGACGGACGGATGGACGAAGATGGATGGACGAAGATGGATGGATGAAGATGGATCAACACATCGGAGATTACGAAGTCGTTTCCTAGATGGTGCGGGAACCCTGTTGTATCCACTGCTCGCAAACGGAATGGCGTTTTCGAGGCCGTTTTAGGTGTAAACAATTGAGATACGCCTTTGCGCTACTCGGCTACGGGTATGGAAGATTGCCCGTGAGGTCTGTTAATGTTAATGCAGACAAAAGCCACCCGTACCCGGTGACCATCCATTCGTGGTACGTAATCGTACGGGCCCGTACACAAGAGAGCTCGCGGACAACAGTTCCAACAGTTGACAACAGTTCCCTGTTACATTAAAATTCCTCCTCGGTATCAATTCGAGATTATGGCATTGTATTTTCGTACACCATAGAACACGATGCTCGTCAACTCATGAAATTTCAAAACGGAGGGTTATTATAAAGTCGGCGGTGGTCCGCCTAACAGCGAACTCGCTACGATCCTGTGTTAACGCATCGAAATTTTACTTGTTAATAATTATCGACGATTCGCTGGAAATACGATAGTTTCATTTAGTTAAATCTGTTATCGACTACGGCAGAGATGCGGCGGATCATGACAATATGTCACTTATCGTCGATTGCCGCTGAAATTCGAGATTCTCACGAAATCTCAACGAAATCTCACGAAAACAATAAAAACGACTTTTAAAAAACGTATATAAAAAAAAAATAGAAAAAATAAAGTGATAAAAAAATCTTACAAAAAGCTTAAAATAATTAACGATAAAATATTAATTTTCACGGTAGCTCCCTCTATTATCTTGTCCATCGATATTTGCTGCTATAATAATAATAATAATAATTATTATTATTATATATAATAAAGTTAATAAGTTTTCGTGACCCCTATATTTTTTTTGCATTTTCGTGTACCGTCCGACTGGGGAACAACGAATATGAGTGCCAGACCGTTGCCGAATGTACCAATCCGAAAATATTTGCCCTCAAAGTTGGAAAAAAAATTTGGTTTTTCGCCTCTCCAGACAAATTGCTCGCGATATATGTCAATTTTGGCACTCGTGTGTGTGCGAGTATACGCGAGCACACTATTGGATGCATTTTTTTCCCGCATGTGCTCCAAAATTTTGTTTTTTCGCCATTTATGTGTTTTTTTCAACTTCGGCGACACCCTGTATTTCGTAATTCCGAGCGAAATACGGGTCAAATCTGGCAATTTTTTGCACTCTCGAGTTGCGTCCGGCTGGAGAACGACGAATATGAGCGCTGAACCTCTGCCGAATGTCTTAATTCGAAAATATTCGCTCTCGAAGCTGAAAAAATGTCCGGCGACATTTTACTTTTTGGCGTCTCAAGGCGAATTACGCGTGAAATATGTCCGTGTGTTCACGCGTGTGTATGCGACTACACACGAGCAACATATTGGATGTATTTTTTTACCTTGTATGCTGTAAAAAATTTTTTTTACGTTAATTATGTGCTTTTTCCTACTTCGGCGAAACCCTGTATTTCGTGATTCCGGGCGAAATACGGGTCAAATCTGGCAATTTTTTGCACTCTCGAGTTGCGTCCGCGAAGGGAACGACGAATATGGGCGCTGAACCGCTGCCGAATGTTTTAATTCGAAAATATTCGCTCTCGAAGCTGAAAAATTTCCGGCGACATTTTACTTTTTGGCGTCTCAAGGCGAATTACGCGTGAAATATGTCCGCGTTTTCACCCGTGTCTATGCGACTACACACGAGGACCCTATTGGATGTATTTTTTTACCTTAATATGCATCGAAAATTGAATAATTACGGTTTTTATGTGTATGTTAAAATTTTTTATTTTTTTTGTGTCCCATCTGTACGAGATTTTGGCACACCCCACTTCCCCAGGATTGTTGATGATTGCCACGTTATAATAAATTTTTAGTCCAGGTATAAATATATATTTTTTTTAATTAATTTCACATTGCTTTCCCCTCTTTTTTTAAAGCGGAAGCCGAAATTTATCGTTGTTTGTTCGCTCATAAAGCAAGGTTTGTTTTTATGTCAAAGCGTGTTTTCGAGATAAAAAGAGGAAGCAATGGGAAATTTTTAACTTCCACTTAAAAAAAATTATTTTTTAATAACGTCCAATAAAAAAAAATTGATTCAACAATTAATTTGATGTGATGTTGACACCTAGCAACCGCATTACAAGTTGTAATCGAAAAACGATAGATATAATGTATATCTCGAGGACAATACTTCGGACCGTTTCAAATTCACGCGGAGTAGTATATTCATCGTTTAAGGATGCATCACACATACATTCCCAATCCAAAGTTTAATTCGATCAAAATTTTAGTACTTCCCGACATGCCAAAAATCTGAAAAAAAAATCAGCCGTACTATGTCAAGACTTTTGATTTGGCATAATAATAATAATGCCAAAAGTTGTTAACAAATGATTAGAAAAATAAATTGTTTTAAAAAAATTTGACAACTTCCGATTTTTTCATTTTAAATGAATTCCTTGATTTTTTAGAATTTATATAAATGTTTTCAGAATTTTCTAACATTTCAATTTTTTTTTTTTTTTTTTTTTATTTTTGACAAATCGATGTAGAGTCACGAATTTCGGATATTATGTTTCCGTATCTCGATTATACAGTACACACAAAAAGTTTCGTGGCCATTGCGCCAAACATTCGGTAGTCATGGCCTTAAAAAAATTTCAAAAACTAAAAATTCAAAAATGTTAGAAATAAAAAAAAAATCACGTGGTTTCTAGAAAATTAATGAATTCATTAGAAAAGCGAAGAAAAGGTTTACTGATTATTTTTTGAATGATTTTTTTTAGCAATTTGTTGATAACTTTTTGACATTATAATTATGCAAAATAATTAATGTTGTTGGCACTATTAATACAGTTGATTTTTTTTTTAGAATTTTATACCATAAGGAAGTGATCAAATGTTCATTGAATCTCACTTTTGGCTGAAAATGTACGTGTGAAGCATCCTTAACCAGCTCTTATTCGTTTATTCTGCAGATCTTTCCGTGTTTTTGATTCTCTTCTATCTTTTGCGGAGCAAAACTTATTGTTCAATAAGCTTTGCTTTCAATATCTCGTACATCATCTTCTCTCGGAAGTAGGGCATGTCCTGTTGCGTGAAAATAATTTCTTTTCCGGTGGATATACATTCGGCGAACATGCATGTAAAAAATACCAGGATAGTGTAGTTAGGTCGTGATTAATACTTGGATGTACCATGGGCAGTTACATCCGAGGATAGTTAATATAAATATTTTGTCGAATCAATAAAAGAAGTAACATAATAAATGTTCCGAGTGGACATATGTCGGAGACGGAGGACATTTCGATGGAGATATAAACGTCTCCATTTGTTTCCTCAGTATGGAGGATTTAGATGGAACCAATAATTAAATTAAATTAAACTAAAGTAACCTAGCGTTCGGGCGCGAAGCGCCCGATCGCTAATAATAATAATAATAATAATAATAATAATAATAATAATAATAATAATAATAATAATAATAATAATAATAATAATAATAATAATAATAATAATAATAATAATAATAATAAAAGTCGGGAGACGTCTCCGGCCGTGTCACATAGGGACTTGGTACGTGCACTTGAAAAGCGTTTGAAACGGCCGGAGACGTCTCCCGACTTTTATTATTATTATTATTATTATTATTATTATTATTATTATTATTATTATTATTATTATTATTATTATTATTATTATTATTATTATTATTATTATTATTATTATTATTATTATTATTATTAGCGATCGGGCGCTTCGCGCCCGAACGCTAGGTTACTTTAGTTTAATTTAATTTAATTATTGGTTCCATCTAAATCCTCCATACTGAGGAAACAAATTGAGACGTTTATATCTCCATCGGAATGTCCTCCGTCTCCTACATATGTCCACTCGGAACATTTATTATGTTACTTCTTTTATTGATTCGACAAAATATTTATATTAACTATCCTCGGATGTAACTGCCCATGGTACATCCAAGTATTAATCACGACCTAACTACACTATCCTGGTATTTTTTACATGCATGTTCGCCGAATGTATATCCACCGGAAAAGAAATTATTTTCACGCAACAGGACATGCCCTACTTCGTACGAGATATTGAAAGCAAAGCTTATTGAACAATAAGTTTCGCTTCGCAATAGAGAGAAGAGAATCAAAAACACGGAAAGATCTGCAGAATAAACGAATAAGAGCTGGTAAGAATGCTTAACACGTACATTTTCAGCCAAAAGTGAGATTCAATGAACATTTGATCACTTCCTAATGGTATAAAATTCTAAAAAAAATCAACTGTATTAATAGTGCCAACAACATTAATTATTTTGCATAATAATAATGTCAAAAAGTTATTAACAAATTGCTAAAAAAATAATTCAAAAAATAATCAGTAAACCTTTTTTTCGCTTTTTTAATGAATTCATTCATTTTCTAGAAACCACGTGAATTTTTTTTATTTCTAACATTTTTGAATTTTTAGTTTTTGAAATTTTTTAAGGCCATAACTACCGAATGGTTGGCGCAATGGCCTCGAAACTTTTTGTGTGTACTGTATAATCGAGATACCGAAACATAATGTCCGAAATTCGTGACTCTACATCGATTTGTCAAAAATAAAAAATAAAAAAAACAAAAATTGAAATGTTAGTAAATTCTGAAAACATTCATATAAATTCTAAAAAATCAAGGAATTCATTTAAAATGAAAAAATCGAAAGTTGTCAACTTTTTTAAAAACAATTTATTTTTCTAATCATTTGTTAATAACTTTTGGCATTATTATTATTATGCCAAATCAAAAGTCTTGACATATTACGGCCGATTTTTTTCAGATTTTTGGGATGTCGGGAAGTACTAAAATTTTGATCGAATTAAACTTTTGATTGGGAATGTATGTGTGATGCATCCTTAAACGATGAATATACTACTCCGCGTGAATTTGAAACGGTCCGAAGTATTGTCCTCGAGATGTACATTATATCTATCTTTTTCGATTACAACTTGTAATGCGGTTGCCGGGTGTCAACATCACATCAAATTAATTGTTCAATCAATTTTTTTTTTTTTATTGGACGTTATTAAAAAATTATTTTTTTTAAGTGGAAGTTAAAAATTTCCCATTGCTTCCTCTTTTTATCTCGACAACACGCTTTGACATAAAAACAAACCTTGCTTTATGAGCGAACAAACAACGAAATTGCCTTTATTTTTGTAAATTAAATAAATCGAATAAACACATTAATTTGTCGATAAATTTCGGCTCCCGCTTTAAAAAAAGAGGGGAAAGCAATGTGAAATTAATTTTTAAAAATATATATTTATACCTGGACTAAAAATTTATTATAACGTGGCAATCATTAACAATCCTGGGGAAGTGGGGTGTGCCAAAAGCTCGTACAGATGGGACACAAAAAAAATACAAAATTTAACAATACACATAAAAACCGTAATTATTCAATTTTCGATGCATATTAAGGTAAAAAAATACATCCAATAGGTTGCTCGTGTGTAGTCGCATTCACACGGGTGAACACATGGACATATTTCACGCGTAATTCGCCTTGAGACGCCAAAAAGTAAAATGTCGCCGGAAATTTGTTCAGCTTCAAGAGCGAATATTTTCGAATTAAAATATTCGGCAGCGGTTCAGCGCCCATATTCGTCGTTCCCTTCGCGGACGCAACTCGAGAGTGCAAAAAATTTCCAGATTTGACCCGTATTTCGCTCGGAATCACGAAAAACAGGGTTTCGCAGAAGTTGGAAAAAACACATAATTAACGTAAAAAAATGTTTACAGCATATGAGGTAAAAAAATACATGCAATAGGGTCCTCGTGTGTGGTCGCATAGACACGCGTGAAAACGCGGACATATTTCACGCGTAATTCTCCTTGAGACCCCAAAAAGTAAAATGTCACCGGAAATTTTTTCAGCTTCGAGAGCGAATATTTTCGCGACATATATCGCGCTCAACTTGCCTCGAGAGGCTAAAATGCGAAATTTTTTTCGAACTTTGAGAGCAAATATTGTCGGATTGGTGCATTTGGCAACGGTTTGGTACTCATATTCGTTGTTCCCTAGACGGACGCTACTCGAAAATGCAAAAAAATATAGGGGTCACAAAAACTTATTAACTTTATTATATATAATTATTATTATTATTATAGCAGCAAATATCGATGGACAAGATAATAGAGGGAGCTTCCGTGAAAATTAATATTTTATCGTTAATTATTTCAAGCTTCATGTAAGATTTTTTTATCACTTTATTTTTTCTATTTTTTTTAAATACGTTTTTTTAAAGTCGTTTTTATTTTTTTATGTACTTTGTTCAGCCATTCAGTCATATTCCGCAGTCGGGAGTTTTTTAAAAATTTTAATTTTTTTTTAATTTCATGCTTTTTGGAGTTCACTGCATATCTTTTTTGAGCACGCACTTTATTGTAAAATTTTTTTCAAGTCATTTTTTTATCAAGCCTGTAGGTGAGTTTGTCTAATATGAACATGGTTCATTTTTTTTTATTTCGAGAGATTACACGGTAGCTTAAATTTAGAAAAAAAAACTGTTGCCATAAACATAGAAATAGATAGATACAAAATTTAATAAAAAAAAAGCAAAAAGATTCTGTAATACAGTTTATCGAAGCCAATCTTCCATTTGTTATATGCCGCAGCTTTCGATCGCCCTGTTGAGCCAAAGTTACTGCGCAGCGCCTCATTCCCTTCGTAACATGATTTTTCATGGTCGGTGTATAAAAAGTTTGCTGAATTCTGTAACTTCTGCAGTAGAGCAGTAATGGAAGTTTGTATAACTCGACCATAAAGAATTTTTGTTGCAAACAGAATAAAGCCTTGCGCAATTACTTCGGTGTCAGCCATGCAATGTATCAGCCACGATAAATAAACAAATTTTTGCTTTTTGGAACAATTTTGTCTTCGATGAACTTTGTTATAGAATTATTGTTTTATCGATCAAATTCTTTCTTTTTTTTTTTAAGTTTTCAAGCTCTTTCTGTCAAGTATTTCAGAGTTTTAGAGAATTTTTCAACCTCTTTTTTTTTACGCACTTAACCTTACTTATTATTTTACACCGAATATAGTTAATTCACACACTTATCACACACGAAACACCGTAATTATAAAATTAAAAATAATTTTAAAAAAATAATAATAATTTAAAAAAAAATCACAGTATGCATATAGTGTTCGCAGCTGAACCTTATGCGAAACGCATAAGGTTCGGGAGATCGTGCATTGAGCCACTGTGAAATTAGCTGCGATACACGGTGAAAAGGCAAAAGATGGCGGCATATCTCGCTGAAATTTCGATATGGACAAACACTATTTTTTCCGAAAAGTCTTTATCTCTGTGAAATCACATCACATCGTAACAAAACCTGAAAAAAGACACAGACCACGATTCAAAGAAACTACTTGCCAAATTTTGTCGATTCGGAGAACACTGGATACCAAGGAAACGCGCAAAGTCCCGCGATCGCCGTGAAACGCATAACTCCCGTCTTTTTGCCCTAGCGGGCAGTCGGGAGTTAAAAAATGAATCTCTACATCATTTTTCGCTCTACTTAAAAATTTTATAAATATTCGAGATTCAACCGCGTTTCTACCCTACATTATCGCCGTAATTCCATTTGCGCTTCGTTAAACAAAACCCCAAAAAATAATCCAAATTAAAAATTTTTAAACTTGGAATCTCGCAATCGACTTTAGTAGTTTCCGCCTGGAGTTAGTACGAAATGTCCATGTTCCCGTAGGGATTACGGGATCTGCATACACGGAGTCGGTCGGAGCACGGGCTGGTCGCACGCAATACGTCCGCGTATACACTAATTGTACGGTGTATCCAGCGAGTTACATTGTATCGAATTATGCATACACGTTATGTAGACGACACGAGGGACATGCACAACCGGGTACGATAGAGTGGCTGCCGCTGACGCGGACCCGTTGACGTTCGTTCTGGAAGCTCATGTACGGAATCCTTACACACACACACACGCACGCACGCGCGCACACACACACACACACACACACACACACACACACACACACACACACACACACACACACACACACACACACGCGCGCGCGCGCACGCGCGCGCGCGCGCGAGAACACATCCGATTTGATCACGAGCTTCAACGTAGGTGTGATTGATTCGTCAATGTGTGGGATAACCCGCAGCGAATGTTCTCTCGGATTCGATACAGCGATCCGAATTCGGAACCATTGAGTTCGCCTCGCAGACAGTGTAATGCCAGGTAATGCTAGGTAATGCCAGGTTTAAAGATTAACGAATATTTGGACAATCAAGAAGGTACGATCGTTCATCAAGGATTTCTTCATCACATAGTTGTTCACAATTCTTTTTTCTCGCCACGGACACTATCGTAACTAGAAAAATGATCAAATTAATATAAATATGGATCTTTTAACTAGAAAAAAAGATGATCGAATCCATTCATATTTAAATGTTTTTGTATGGCAAAAATGGAAATTTTCATATCGCTTCCTCACAAAAGTTGAAAACAGAAATATTCGTATCGCTTTCTCATAATGTTCCTTTATTTATTTATTTAAGTAAAGACGGGCTGAGACCCGTTTTTATAAATTGATGGGAAACTCCATCAAGCGATTTGAACAGTGAGGGTGACCAGACGCCAGATGATACAAGGAGAAAAAGGAAAAAAATAAATGCAAGAAAGAGTATCCGTTCCTGCCTCAAGACCCTCAGCGATAATCCGCATAGCACCCGTGGAGTTCCTACAGCAGCGAGGCACTGCCGTATGCGACTTTAGCCCCGCTGGATACGTAACATCACGGTTAATTAACACTTTCTACTTCTGGCTAGCATCGACGTGTATGTCGACAGTTAATGGCGTTACAAACGGTTACACGCTTTTTTATCCGACACCAATAATGTGTGTACACACAAATCGGTGGATTTATTTGAATCGCCATTTAAAGAGCATGGGTGGATGTATATAAAATTGACCCGTTTGAGGATACATTGGCGATAACGGTGATAAGGATGACTAAGTGCGATCAATTTCGTTAAAATATTTAAACTGCGCGACAAAAGAACGAGGAATTCACACGGCATTAAAATTTTTAATTGCTGAGCAACGATGAATTCGTAGCTCAGCAATTTCATTCTTTGTCACTTAATTTAAATAGATTAAAGGATCAATCACAACAACAAAAACATTTGAAATGCGATGAATTTATTTTTCTGCAGATTGGAGTTACATGCGCGTTTTCGAAATTCTCATTTTTCATATTTTTGCTGAACTTTTTTAAGACGTTGTTTATCCGAAATTGTGTCCACATCTAGTCTTCGATTTACACGATAGAGTAACAGCCATGGGTAAGAAAATTCATTATTTGTAGAGCGAAAGATTTATTCGAGGAAAAGCGCAGGTTGGCCTCTCGCACGGCTGGCGCATGTGCATATGAGAATAAACAAGAGATTTGGAGACATTTTTTTTCTCATGTTTTATCGAGCCTTTCTTCACTCTACTTGCTCGCTCGCGTGCTACCTCAGCAGCGACAAGATCGGGTAACGTGACAAAGCGACCAAGGGTAAGGGGAACAGGAAGGGTGCATCATGGTCACAGCTTGAAACACTCGGGGACCAGCCACCGGATTTTCTTCTTTGCCTGATCAGAGAGAGAGAACGGGTCTGTGCGTGTCCCTCCTTCATTGTCGGCCACCCGGAAACCCGAGTCGATACTTGGCCTTGCGGCCACTTCTACTGTTCGGCTTCAGCTCCTTTACTCGTTGTTGTATATACATAGACAGCAAAACCCCTTACTTTACATCTGACTATGACTATAAAGCGAGTAATAACCCAACTTAGGTTGGCCAATAAATTTTACTGCAATTTGTTTGGGAATATTCAATTCACTCGTTTTTCCAATCATTCGTTATAAACATGCCTGAAAATGTTTTTTTATTTAATCGTCGCTCCGGGACCTTATTTAATTTATTTTTTTCACTCATCACGAATTTGCCGCTTATTTTACTCTGAACTCAATATTTGATACGGAAACTCACGTCAAAAAGAAAATAAAATTTTTTCGTAAAATTGAAAAAATTCAAAATCTCATGAAATTTAAACGGTTCGATCGATCCTCACCAAATAAAAAATAAGGTTCATCGGTCGATAATAGTCCCATTGATAATAGTCACTTTTTGGCTTGATTACTCAAAAATTGTAAGAGCTAGCCTGGGCACGGAGTTTTTCGACAAACATCAAGAACACGTAAAATTTTTATGAGTGAAATGACTTTGCTAAAAATGTAACCAAGCATTGAGGTTTCATCTCTCCACCTACCTTAGAAATTTCAGCTTGATAGCTCAAGTTATTCTCAAGTTATGACGTTTCAGTTGTTTGACGCATAGGATATATAATAATTTGCCCCGCGGTATGTTATTACAGTTTCCAAACCGAGCGCCGAAAAAAAAAAAAAAAATGTTTGCCTATTGTACCGACATCGGAGGTCGCTTACTGATATTAGCATCGACTCGTACAAGCACTAAATCAACGGTCCCGTGCCGGCGAACAAGGCCCCGACGATTTAACGACGATATCGAGCGTACACACGCGAGTCAGATTTCACAATGCCGCTACGGTGGGTCCGTGATCTCGGGCCGCGAAACGACCGCCCGAACGTGAACCCTGCCCGAATGTCGTCGCCGACACGTATCGGCAAACGGGCACGCTGTGGTTGGCATAAACCATTTAAAGTCAAATTCTCGTATCCCTTACTTCAATGCTCGGCTGAACCACTTCATCGAAATTTGGACGGCTATGTTGGCCTTGCAAGATAAATTTCGGGACGGCACAGAAACGATTTATTAATCCAACAGGCAAACGCATCGGCATACTCCATTTCCATTTCGGATAAATTACATAAATAAATAAATAAATATCTAGGATTGGAAGTTTAGTAGTTATTATCGTCTCCGCGATCGCACAGGCGTCATAGCCCCACGGCGCGCCCGACTCGAAGGCTCGTATAGAGCTGCAGTTACGGAGTATAACATACATACAGGATATGAAGTGATACTTCTGACGCCGGAGAGATATTACTATCGATATCGATACACCGGCAATCATTTTTATTTTTATTTTTATCATGTATTACGTACAAGTTTTACCGGATTCAATTAAGATTAATTTTTTTATGTTCTTTTAATATGCTTTTTTTATGCACAGTCAAAGAGATATAATTTTTTTTTTCATCTTATACGTCGTGATTTCTCAGAGGATTATCGTCAGCTTTTCTGACGACGTGTAAATTGTTGAGTGGGAGGTGCTCGTCGTGTCTCCATGTTTTCTGTCTATATGATGGAAATAACAATCGTGAGTTTTACGTCCCGTGCGGTAGTAGAGCCGACGAAAAAAAAGTGTGGCGTGTCATGGAAAATCGTGTTTCCAAATCGATTCGGTAGACTTATCCCGCGAGCGGTAGCCTATCCCCTCCCCCGTGCGCTTATGCGCCCAGAGAGCTCCGCGAACGAGCGGCAGGCACTCGCGTTTCGTGACGGCTAACTCGGCTCAATTACCGTGTTTACCGGCCACGCTACACGGTAATACCGGGCCGTTATACTTTCGATCGGTCGACCTCGAGGCTTCCGAGGAGGAAACCACATATATATATATAAACGCTTCGGCCTGTATACCCAGCGTCGTCAATTTTTTTTATTCACTTTTTTTCTTCCTATTTACGCTAAAGAGGTGCGAGCAGCAAAAATTTCTATAGATCGAAACGGAACATGAGTCAAGGCAAACAATTTTTCCGTCGAAATATTGCATCGCTGTTTTTGTACATTTTTTTTTTTAATTACGATCCACGCCTCAATCGTCGACGCATTACATTTTTGCAATATTTGAATCTTTAAAAAATAATGCTGTTTAAGAAAAAGGTAAGGTTTCTGTCAATTCAACAAATGGCAGTCGGATCTAAGATTTGGTATAAAAAATAAAAAATAAAAAAATTGAATGAAAAAAATTGCAATTTTCATATCGCTTCCTCATAAAGTTGAAAATTGAAATTTTCAAATCGCTTCCTCATAAAAGCTGAAAATTAAAATTTTCATATCGCTTCTTCATAAAAGTTGAAAATTGAAATTCGCAAAGCTTCTTCTATGAGGAAGCATTGTCTGTATTTTTGGCTTCCTCATAGAGGAAGCTTCGCGAATTTCAATTTTCAACTTTTATGAAGAAACGATATAAAAATTTCAATTTTCAATTTTTTTCGACGTCAACGTCTTAGACTTTTATGCAAAACGGCTGACCGATTCAGGTTCAGTGCGTAAAAAAATATAACATCGTCACGTTTCACTTGCCGAATATGCGTTTGGCGCGAAAAAATACATGGAAGTATGCGCTCCTGAATTTTTTTTGCCCTTTCGATTTTTATTCCAGTATTCCTAGTGATACCTCTTTATCTAGCTTTTTCATCCAGTCATATCCATCGTCTTGTGTATGTCTTGCTGTAGATCACGATACGCACCTGAAATCGTTGTTTAAAAATACCTAAAATCATTCATTTTTGCAATTTTGGCTATAAAAACGCCTGGTAAACTTTTTGGTTAGTTGTCGCTCCGCGACTGTAATTCCATGTATTTTTCCGCGCTGATCACGAATCTGACACTTATTTTATTCGCAGATGAATATTTGATACGGAAAAATTGGTCTCAAAAAAAAAAAAAAAAAAATCATGAAATTAGAAAAATTCAAAATGACATAAAATTTAAAAGAATCGGCCGATTCTCTTGAAATTTTAATGGGATCGTCGGGTTATCATATTCCATCTATGTACGCGTTTTTAGCCCGGTAGCTAAAAAATTGCTAGCGCTAGAGCGCGAACAGACATTTTTGAAGAAATTAAAAATGGCGTACAAAAAAAACAACTGAACATTTTTGGTTGAAATTTTGACCAAACATTGAATACTGATCATACATGATGTGTGCCAAATTTCAGCTTGATCGGTCAAGGCGTTCTCGAGTTATAGCGGTTTGAATTTTGCACATCCATTTGACACACACACACACGCACGCACGCACGCACGCACGCACGCACGCACACACACACACACACACACACATCCGGACATTTTCTAAATGTGATTTTTCGACGTTTTGGAACATTCTGAACATGTTTTCATTAAAATATCGAATTTTTTTTTTACCAGAACAAAGCTTCCTCTATGAGGAAGCAAAAAGCATTAATTTTCTATAAAATACTCTTCAATTATCGAACAAATCTTCGCTTAGTACTCCAATAGTTGATAGCACACCGGGGACCGGTCGACCCAGAATCCAATTCACTAGCTGAGCTCCACGTAACCCGCGACACTATATTTCGTACTGAGCACTGTTAGTTGCGAACAGCCGCTCCGGAAACACGACAAATCGTCCGACAAACGAGATTAAGCATCGTCGGGATGTTACCGCGCACTTACGGGGTTCTAGCTACGGAGAAACAGTCGGCGTCGTCTCGACGCCTGAATCGGCTACAACGAGGCATCCGAGAGAGCGAAACTGCGGGATGAAACGTCGCGGATAAATTGGCTGGACCTTTATGATGTTCAAGAGGCCGCGAACTGTTACATGTCCATTATTGAAAATTTCCCTAATTTCCACACATTGTGCAAATTTTACATACATATATATATATATATATTTATTTATAACATCTTAATTAACCGCAGCAGCATTTATTTTTGGCAGACACAAACAATGATTTTATTCTTTAATACTCGCTGAATTTGTTTACTAGCAAATCAGCGATCGATCCAACCGACAACAAATTCACCGATAATTTCGACAAATATTGATTTACAGATTGGTTATTTTTAGACAGGTTTTCGAGTGCGTTAATAATGACCCGCCAGATGTCCCGTTTACGATAGACCGCGAGTGAGTGGATACGTGAACTCTCGTTATTTCCTCAGGAAACTCCCTGCCGCGAAGAGGAAAACAGTCTGAAAGTCCAACGGCATAATTCGTGTCTCGAATGAACGAGTAGGGTGCGTTGTTTGGGCCCGAACGATAAAAATGGTGCGAAACTCCCAAATATGAGTACACGTCTCATTAGGTATCTTCGAATAGCTCGAAGAAATTGTCAACTCCTCTTTTATAACCGAGTCTGCGATACACGATACACAGTCGAGCAACTCATTTGATTTATGGCCACACTGTATATCAACTGCTGCAGCCTATAACCAACGGTAGCGCGCATTCGTTACAAACATTGTCACCGTTCGGCCTCGATGTTATGCAGCGGACGTGTATATTCCAGGCTCTACGTGTGCGCGCGAGGCAGATCGTAAATCGTCGTGCGCGTCTTGCCGAGAATATCTCTCGCGAATACACATTGAAATTCATGCATGTAGATGCGATTGCGCTCGGGAAAGATCTCTTCATGAAGTGTGGCCATCGAGCACGCTCGCGGGTCAAGCGAATCGAAGAGTGCGACTTCACCTTTGGACCCCCGGCTCATCCTCTCTCTGTCTTTCTATCTATAATATACTTGTTTCTTCTTCTACCGTTACGCACGATGCACGAAGAGCCTTGCGTGTACTATTAGCTTGATTATTACCCAGGCGTAACGTTCAGCCGTTCCGTATCTCTGCCGTACACGAGACCTTCCACGTTGGGGGACTAACCGATTTTTCGTCGTCTTACTATTTCTCGAGTTCTCACATCCATCCAGATATATATTTTTTTTTATTACAACTAACAAAAAAGATTCATAATTAAAAGATCAACTGAACCTTAATTAAAGATTAATTTTTTTAAACTGATTATTATTACTTTATTTTTAAAAATTAGTAGTATCAATTGAAAGGTTTATCTTACTTCCTCATAGAGGAAACTTTGTTTTCGTGAAAAAAAAAAAAAAAAACAAGCAAACAAAAAAAAACGAGATTTTAATGAAAACGTGTTCAGAATGTTCCAAAACATCTGCACTGAGAGAAGGGTCTAGTAAAAACTACCGATCATCTAAGAAAAATTACCATAGCACATAGTAGTAGAAAGTCTCAGATTTTCCAAGAATTTTTATCATAATACCAACGAAAAATTCTTATAAATCCGGTACTTCTCACCATAGGTGGCGCCCTAGTTCCCTACTACTATGCTCTACGGTAATATCTCTCCTTCTCTCAATGTGTGAATGTGATCTTTTTTTTAAATATCTGGGTGCGTGCGTGCGTGCGCGCCTGTGTGCGTGCGTGCGTGTCTGTGTGTGTGTGTGTGTGTGTGTGTGTGCGTGAGGCCATAGAAATTTAAATTCTCATAACTCGAGACCGATCCCTATTTTTTGTTTGATGAACCCTATTTTTATGTTGTATCGCAATTTGGTCGTAGAGCCTTCTGGGGATTTTTGACACACGTGTTTGAGCGTTTGTGAGCCTTCGTCGTTACAAAAATTTTATCGCTTTTTCCATTATCTACGTTGCAACGAATAAGGCATCGGGTTTTAAAAAAACAATATTTATTTAATTTTTGTTGTTCCGAAAAAAATAGTTTTTCATCAGCCGTGACATAAAAGCTTCTCGGTTGCACCCGAGCTCGCCGTTTAGGCCGAGCCTCGTCGAGCAAAGGCCACGATCTTAATTTATGCGTAATCGGGTCGCGCCTCGATTTATTTGTTTTATATAGATGCACACAGTGAGAGTGCCGGTAATTGGCCACTGACAGCTGGGTAACTCGGTCGCCTTGCGCTAGCGACTCTCCTCGTAGCTGTGTCTACCGCGAGCTCTCTATCGCTTCTACATTATTCATGACACGACCCGGCACAGCCACCAGCATCGCCGTTCCGACTATGCGTATCTCGTGCGAGCCGATGTAGTGCCCATTCGATCGGTGATCCTGATTTCCTCTGGTGTTCGTAAATTCAACGATCGACGAGCCAGTACGCGCAAGTTGGCGTTCATTGTTAAAATTCTGCTTCATACTAACCTGCAACGCTCCCCAATGGAAATTGCTATTCTTGCATACACAAATATTGAAATTACATGCAGAACTCCTCATTGAGGAAGCTTTGTTTTCATGAAAAAAACAATTCGACATTTTAATGAAAACGTGTTCAGAATGTTCCAAAACATCTGAAATCACTGAAAATCACATTTAGTGTGCGTGCGTGCGTGCGTGCGTGCGTGCGTGCGTGCGTGTGCACAAAAATATCGGGAGGGGATAATTCCGTGAATTTTTTGTCACACCGACCACCAAAGTGAAGCGCGACGTCGGTGTATTTTTTGTTCTGAACCTGAATAGGCCCGTCGTTTTGCATAAAAGTCAAACACGACATTGACATTGAAAAAAGTTTAAAATTGACATTTTCATATCGCTTTCTCATAAATGGTTAAAATAAAAATTTTCATATGGCTTTCTCATAGAAGAACCTTTACGAATGAAGGAACATTATAAAAAATTTCAATGTTGAACATTTTTTTAAACGATCCGACGAATAATTGTATGACCAAGTACCAGATTTGCTTGAAATTTTTTGTCAATGCGTACTCATTTCTGAGATTCATTAGTTGTAACCCTTCGAATTCACATTGGCTCAAATTACCTCTTTAATTATGTCGGCATTTCTTTATTTTCAATTTTAAGATTTTTGTAACTTATCATTTAAATATTATTTTATACATACATATATATATATCTCTATAATATAAAAAGATTTCGCCGCCGTCGCCGCCGCCACCGCCGTGTCAAGAATCGAGGGGGGGGCAAAGACTTAGAATAATAAGGGCTTAAGTCCCTTTAAGCTAAATGGACTTAGGCCCTTATTATTCCAAGGCACTTTAAGCATGGACTTAGGCCCTTATTATTCCAAGGCACTTTAAGCATGGACTTAGGCCCTTATTATTCCAAGGCCCTTTAAGCATGGACTTAAGCCCTTATTATTATTGCTAAATGGTTAGCATAAGGGCATTTGGAATAATAAGGGGGGGGGGGGGAAGACTTAGAATAACAAGGGCTTATGTTTTTTTATATGTATATACACTGTAAAAAAAACGGTGTTAAATTCAACACTCCCAATTGTACTCCCAACACGTACTCCCAATTGAGTAAAAAGGGTTTACGCTCTTGAAGCAGACGTAAAAGTTTTAATATAATGAATCGTAACTAATAATTGCCCAACAAAGTAATTACGTTGTACATCGTGATAATTATAAATAAAAAAGAATATTCATTAAAAAAAGGTTACGATCACGAATATCTATGATGGCAAATGGCTTGAGATGGGATTCGAACTACCTACCTAATGCTTATTCGTATCTCCCTATGCCTACTGCCTAACAGGCTACCGACTACGCTATTGCTAACTTGTGAATGTCACTTATCCAAATTCTGTTAAAGCTGCTTCGGTTATTAATGGCCATACATTACTGTCATCCAGATGATTACACCGCATGATTATGTACTTCTATATTCTTTCATTGTGCTATTAAAAAGTAACATCATCATTTTTTTGTCTTCAAATTAACAATTGGTAATCAATTAAATGATAATTATCACCTTTTTAAAATATATGTTTTTCCTTAAGTACGGATGTGGAAAATAGTTGAGATCGAGAAGACTTGGAGCAACGTCAGATTGTTATAAACAAAAGTCATCGAGAGTCAGTCGGTTCTTGGACAGTCGATGCGTTAGACGTATCACGATTATTCGAGATTTTATAATAAAGATTCCGTTTATTCTTATCTATAATACGTTGTCAAATATTAATCCTACACGGATGTACTTGAAAATTAATATTTGGAAGATTTTCAGTTCACCGTAAAAAAAAATCCTAAATCCAAAATGGAAGACGCTGGTCGATTAAAAATACCGTTTAGGGGTTGAAGACACCGTTCAGTGAGCATTTGACACCGTTAAATGCATATTTGAAACGTAAAGTCGTGGTTAAATGCACCACTTCTTAGATATGTTATCAGGTAACACAGAATTGTGTTGATGTCTAAGAAAATAACACCATTAAGTGATATCATGATTCATCACACAATTTGGTGTTAGGATTTCTTACAGTACACCGCATTACCGGTTTACCACATGTCCGGTGTACTTTTCACTGCGATATAGTGTTAATCTTAACACCGGTTTTTTTTACCACTCACACCATCGCAGTTTACACCGCAGATTTCTTACAGTGTATCTCTCTATAATAAAAAAAAATTTCGCCGCCATGTCAAGAATCGAGTGGGGAGGGCAGTGCTTAGATGGGCGACCGCGGTCACCCATCCAAGTATTGACCCGTCTTTTGAAGTATTTAGAATAATAAGGGTTTACGTTCAAAAATGGGTGCGAGCGCGCGAAGCGCGCGAGCCACAATAACCCGCTAGTATATATATATATATAATATATAAATAAAAAGATTTCGCCGCTGTCGCCGCCGCCGCCATGTCAAGAATCGAGGGGGAGGGGGGCTAGAATAATAAGGGCTTAAGTCCATCCTTAATGGGCCTTGAAATTATAATGGCCTAAGTCCATTTAGCTTAAAGGGACTTGGAGTAATAAGGGCCAAGTCCATTTACCTTAAAGGGACTTGGGATAATAAGGGCTCAACTCCATTTAGCTTGAAGGGACTTCGAATAAGTCCATTTAGCAGAAGGGGATTTGGAACAATAAGGGGGGGGGGGGGTAAAAGACTTAGAATAATAAGGGCTTATGACTTTTTTTTTAATATGTATATATCTCTCTATAATATAAAAAGATTTCGCCGCCGTCGCCGCCGTGTCAAGAATCGACGGGAGGGAGGGGGGGACCCTCCGTCCGTTTTTTGAAGTATTTAGAATAATAAGGGTTTACGTCCAGAAATGGCTGCGAGCGCGCGAAGCGCGCGAGCCACAATAACCCGCTAGTATATATATATATATATATTAGGGTGTTTCACAAAAAGGACATTTTTTTAATTATTTTGCTCCCACTTTTTTAAAGTCTAGATTTCGATCTCAAATTGAACCTCGCGAAAGGTGGTCTCTAGCAAAAAATTCTAAGAGGTGCCGCATTCGACGTTTGTACCCAAAAATGCGGCACCTTTTAAACTTAATTGTCAACGACCGCCTTTCGCGAAATGTTTTTTTAGATCGAAATATATAATTCTACGGGGTGGGAGATTAACTTTTTGTAATTTTTTGTAGTGAACCCAAAATACATATTTTTAATAATTTTTTTATTTGTAGTCTTTTGTGTTTAATACAAAAAATGGCAAAACGTTAAGCTCCCACCCTATAGAACTATATATATTAATTGATAAAAAAATCCAGCGAAAGACGGTCGCTGACAATTAAGTTTGAGAGGTGCCGCATTTTTTGGGTTAACCGTCGAATGCGGCACCTCTTAGGATTTTTTGCTTGGTACCGCCTTTTGTGAGGTTCAATTTGAGATCGAAATCTGTACTTTAAACAGGTGGGAGAAAAATTTAAAAAACAATGCCTTTTTTTGAAACACCCTAATATATATATATATATATATATATATATATATATATATATATATATATATATATATATATATATGTATATATCTTATTCTTTATTTTTGTAGAAAAAAAAGTTTTTGTTATCGTGAAACGTGCTTGAATTCGGGGGTCGGCATGAGGGTCGGAGGTTTGGCATGGCTCCGCTTAATACGTTTTTTCTTTTGAGAACTCCGCGTCGAGACGCTACATATGACAGCTCGTTCCGGACCTTGCCCGAAGCTTTGATCGTTTTCCCGACAAGACCCAAGCCAAGGTGTTGGGATGCAGACGCCAGGGACCAAAATAGAAAATCGACTCCCGCTAAGTTTTACACACCGTATCCCCGAGACTGTAGCGCGCGGTCCAAAGACCATTTCGTACCTCTGATATGTCATGAAAAACGTCTTCAAGAGCATAAGAAAGTGCGAAAAAAAAAACAAATCTTATCTCGTTCCGCGATATTGTACATATTATATCTCCGAGCCATCGACGAAACGAAACGTTCCGGGATTGTTTTATCGTTCGTTAGTTAGTGACTATAAATAAATATTCGGAGAAATTGATCCTGAGAAATTAAATCTCGGCTGAGGAATTAGCGTATCCCGGTGGATGAGGGTGAGACGATGCCAATGTTTTTCTGCCTCGCAACGAACGCTTTTCACGCTAGACGTACTGGAAGTAGAATATACTGTACAGCTGTACATTGATACGGAAGAGTCATTCTGCGCTGATGAAAAATAAGCAGCGCGTGCGCACGCCCACGTGCTCGCGAGGAGCCATCGACATTTGTCAATCGGCACAATCCGTTCGTCGGTGTCGGCTCTTTGTGTTACGGCTCTATTTCTATGACGCCTGTTCCCCGTGACTCAGCGTACGAGCTTTGCGCTGACTGAGACATTTATGCCCGTCCTCAAAGAACGACCAACAACGGTAAATTATAATTGTACGAGGAATTTCAGCGTCAATGTGGCATCCCTATTTTCAGGGGCGGTGAGTCGTTGAAGGGTACATTTTTTTAACTACCGAACATCAAGAAGATTTTTCACCCTGCATAGGTATTTGTAGATTCGATTGTAGTGAAATCGAAACGCCAGTTATGGTCCAGTGCCAAACATTATTTCTTCAAAATTTAGAGGGTTTATTTTGGTTGATTTTTTTTTTTGCTTTTTATTCCGCCGAGTGTATGTTGACAGATGTAGAATCGATACAACAACAAAATGCAAATGGCACGCGCAACGATACGAGGTACTCCGACTCCGTTTTTACTGTGCGCGAAACTTTTACAACAGTGTGTAAATCTCGTTACACCGAAACACTCGGCCCTGCACGCGATATCACGCGTGCGAGTTTGTCCGTTATTAAAAAGTAGGTCGTTGCCGGACAGCCGCGAAACGACGAAGCCCTCGTCTGAGTCCGTGACAACAAGTTGCGCACGCCAAAAAGCTTCGGAATTTTGTATTAATTAACCGAGAGCCGGAGGAAAAACTCGGCGTCGAAGTATGGAGAAGGAACAGCGCGAAGGGGGGGGGGGGACTTGAGGCCTCTCCAAGTGGAAACTACGCGACGATCGTCGACAAGTCAACCAGAAGAGATGACTCTTCGGTTTTTTTTTCTTTTTTTTATTGCTTCGAACTTACCGCTCGAGAGTAACGTCTCCATATTTGCATAAAAAATACATTGACTCTCGACACCGATACCCCCGACCAGTAAAGTAGAGAGCTCGACATATTTTTTTTTTTTTTTTTGCCGAACGCAAATTAATCTTGCAAGGAAAAAAAAAATTTTAAATCGCCAATGCGCTCTCCAGTATTTAATTATTTTTTCGTGCAGGTGAAGCGATGAAAAATTTTATTTTCTTCTCATACAGATTAAAATAGATTAAGGGGATTGGTTTTTTTTCTGCTCGAAAGCTCGTTTTATCGGGGCGAAATATATTACAATAGGCAGTTGTGCGGTATTAGCGTGTTGTACACTGCGTTTAGAACCGTCGCTGTAGGATGGTCCGAACAACGGCGGGCGCGTTGTTCTAGACATGATAGTACACTACCGCGGAGGATGTGTGTATCGTAAACGTGCAGGGGTATCAAGCGAGAGCCCCGCTTCACGGACAAAGAGCCATTAAATACGCGAACGGTGAACCGAGCACTTGGTCCGACCAAACTGGTGAGGCAATTTTGCGGACTGCCGACAGCGGAGCGACGAATAGCTCGTGCCGAAGTACACCGGTGTGGAACACATAGGATTTGATGTTTGTTGTTGTTTTTTTTTCTCATACGACAGATACATACAGAGCTGAGCTCCTTTTATACCTTTGTCAATAACAAAGTTCCAGTGGGCTCAAGGACCAAGGTCGATGGTTCGTTAGCAATTATTGTTGCCACACCTACATGTAATCACCAAGACGTCTGTTACGCATTTGAAAGATCTACCGATAACCATTGTAACATGTTCTAAATAAATACGCATTTTTACTACTACTACAAAGTCTGTTATTCAGAAAGAAGTAAACTTGTTGGCATTTTTTATAACCAACATTGCAAACATGAGTGATTTTCATGCGTATTTTCAAACAACCAATTCTTTGCTTTGCAATGGGGGACGGTAGCTGATCGCCTTATTCCAATTCGCCTTTGTGTCAAATCGCCTCCTCAGTTTGACTCTATCCCAAATCGCGCAATGTCCAGTTCGCCTTGATTTCATATCCCTACGACGAGCTCGAGACAAAATTTGGAAAGTCGGCGAGTTGAACAGAGTTCGATTCGGGTCTCGTGCAGTTCGCGTCATGTTCAAATCGCCTCGATCTCAATCGTACCAGCCCTTATGCCCGATGGTTAAGCCGGATTGCGGTCAGTTACCTGCGTCTGTGTCAAATCGCCTCGGTCTCACCTCGCATCACTCCCAACTCGTGTTAAGGCTCATAGCGCGATTCGTTAACACTATTCGAGCTCAGCTCAGATCGCGTCATGTTCAAATCGCCTCATTCCCAACTCGCAGCACATGCAGCTCGAACCGATTTCAGTGATGCTCAATGCTGCTGACTTCATATAAGATCCATCGCACGCGCTCAAAGTACTAACTGCTCTAAATATATAATATATAATATAATAGTCCAATACTATCGCAGACATCATTACATCGACAGTGAATCGCGATTGCATACGAAGGAAAGTAAGTAAATATTTATTGTTAATATTTTTATGTTATTCGTATTCTTTATTTGTAAAGCATAAGGGGCAATTGTACATCAAAGTTTATCTGTTCCATCCATATATTTGTCACTAGTAATGTTCAACCTAATAATAATTAAAAAATAATTAATAATTTATATATATATATATATTATTATATATATATAATTATTAATCATTTTTTAATTATTATTAGGTTGAACATAGCTGGTGACAAATCTATGGATGGAACCGATGAACTGGTATGTACAATTGCCCCTTATGCTTCACAAATAAAGAATATTAATAACATAAAAATATTAACAATAAATATTTACTATATCGCGATTCACTGTCGATGTAATGATGTCTGCGATAGTATTGGACCATTTAGAGCAGTTTGTTTTTTGAGCGCGTGCGATGGATCTTGTATGAAATCAGCAGCATTGAGCATCACTGAAATCGGTTCGCGCTGCATGTGCTGCGAGTTGGCAAGGAGGCGATTTGAACATGACGCGATCTCAGCCGAGCTCGAACAGTGTTACCGAATCGCGCTATGAGCCTTAACGCGAGTTGGGAGTGATGCGAGGTGAGACCGAGGCGATTTGACACAGACGCAGGTAACCGACCGCAATCCGGCTTAACCATCGGGCATAAGGGCTGGTACGATTGAGATCGAGGCGATTTGAACGCGACCCGAACTGCACGAGACCCGAATCGGACTCTGTTCAACTCGCCGACTTTCCAAAATTTGTCTCGAGCTCGTCGTAGCGACATGAGATCGAGGCGAACTGGACATTGCACGATTTGGGATAGACTCGACCTGAGGAGGCGATTTGACACAAAGGCGAATTGGAATAAGGCGATCAGCTACCGTCCCTGGTCCGCACATCAGTTTGACCTGACGTCAATCCGGACCCGAAAGGGCATCGAAAAAAAGACACAATATAAAACGTTCGTGATAAAAGATAAAATGTATTTCCAACAGCTAATTCCAACAGCGGCATTCACCCGTTTCTTGTTAATTCGTAGTATATGGTCAATAACCGGGATGTCCACCTTAATGCCGATACGCCGCACAGCCAAGATCGTTCCATTCGCCACTATATTTCTACTTCGCCCGCTTTTGACCTCTCCAGGCAGCAGTTCCAATGGTGGTACGCTTGATTTATTCCCGACCGATTCCGTGTCTGCGCGCTCTCTGTGCTTACATTCATCCATTATCGACGAGATATTCCAACTCCGCTCTCGTATACGTGTTCCTATACCTACACGTTACTGCACACTTATGTTACCGGGGAAGGCAGTGTATACACACGTTCCAACGTGCGCCGCAACTTTAGCCAGATGAGAATTATCGTGAGCGATAACCTTCGTAAACATAAAACCTATACTGAGAATAGCGGCTGAGGGGGGAATAGCATAAGGCGAGTGAAAGCTTCTCGGGTCAATTGGATTCTCTCTGGAACCTCACAATTTGTCACGGTTCGTCCGACCCCTTGTGTATTGTCTCGTCTCGTCTCGTCCTCGTCTCGTCTTGTCTTCTCTCCTCTCCTCTGTACACATTCGGATAACATTTATGCAAATTTTATCCTCGTCCAACAATCATCCGCCAAAGAAATATTGTTTTGATAATAATAATAATTATTATAAAAACAATATCTCTGAATAATCATAACGATGTTGTTTCTTGTTGTTGTTGTTATTATTATTCTTGTTCTTGTTCTTGCTGTTTGATGTACGTTACAGTTTGAATAAAGTAAGAGCCATGTTTAATTGTCGAAAAGGTGTTTAGATCCGATTAGATTGACCGCATATAATACGTCCGTTGGTGGAGTTTCGGTTACGCTATCTGAATCTCGTTCCTAGCCGTACAATATACGTTATGTGTCCGCTTATATGTTTCCTCGTTCCGAACGTTGTAGCCTCTCGCTCTTTGTTCCACTTGGTTTGACCGAGCTTGGGCTCGCGTCCCGAGAGTGCTCTTTTGGTTAGTTTCGTTCTCCCGACGAGAGGTTATACCGCCCGAGTGTAACATTTTCCATCCGATCGAAAGATCGGTGAATACTTATCGAGCTTTAATGCGCTTCTCGCTCTTGAAAGTTCTACTTTCGATGAACACCCCCCCCCCCCCCCCCCCCGATACCCTCTCACTGTCCATCAGGTCATTACTATCCAATAGGTAATTATTGTCCTTCCGGCGAACAGATAAATGTACTCCTGACAACCGGAACTTGAACTCGTTAAGAAACTAGCGAGAAACTGAATAAGAAATCGATTACTAGTTAAGGTACCCGTTCTATTTTTTTTTTTTTTTTAAGTGAAACTTCTTTACAGACGTGTATTGCCCCTTTCAGGGTAGAATAAGTTGCGTTACTGTCACACCTTTAATGCGTTACCCGTTACCCATTACCCGTTACGCGTTACGCGTTACGCGTTATACAGATTTCATAGTAGGGAAGGCACGTTATTGGGAATCCGGTAACGCATTACGCATAATGCATTTTACGTTGTCTGCATGAACTACAGAAAGACAATAATTACTTCCGTAAAATATTTTCCACTCCGTAAATGAAGGCCATTATTACAGAGACGTTTTTTAATTGTTTGGTCGTTTTATCGGGAAATACACTAGCCGGATTTTGACGACTGTGTACACGCCATTGAATAATCGTGTCGATGAATCCGCAGTTCAGCCGAACCGTAGTTGACTCTCCGTCCAGCAGAGCACGAGCCGCAAACTCGCCGGCAAAAGTCATCGCGAAACAGTGTCTACATGTTACTACACTGCGAGACTTGAAAGGAAAAAAAAATCATCTCCTCAAGTATCACGTACATCCAACGCAGTCGGTACGTACATGTGCACTACCGTCGCGCCGAGTCTATACTTTGCCCGGGAATAGCCCGCGTCGCAATAGACCCCGACAGCCATAGAGCTCTCCCGCCGCTCGCGGCAAGCGAACCGACTCGAGGACTTCTCATGCTTCATTGGCTCATTATCTTTTCCAGTTATCCGCGCTAACCTCTTTTTTTCTCCTCTTCTTCATCTCGGCGGTTTCCACCGCTCACCACTTCGCAGTGTCAATTTTATCGTCGTGTACAGTAGGAATTTATTCCGCTCTGTCGTTTTCCTCTTTCTCGCTTGTCGGCGAGCCGCTTATCTGTTTCGAGCGATATATGATATACTGTGCAAGCTTGCGAAAATGCCTTATAGATATATAATATATATATATATATATATATATATATATATATATATATATATCTGTACGTATAC